>AP027105.1:39669094-39781594 GCA_028142955.1 Pinctada fucata | reverse complement strand
AACTAAATAACTAATGAATTGTATTATAAACTTTAACATGAAAAATGCAATGATCGCTGAGCGATAAAAGTCCCCTACTGGCGGCTTAAATTTATGTCCTAAATCTCTTTTCACGAGTTTTTTATCTGCAACAGCCAAGAGAAGTCCGGAAAACTGAATATTTCATTAAATTTGATAAGTCCAAGGGCCATGATTCTTGTAGAAATAGGTCAATGGAGACCAAACTCAAACTTGGTCTGTATCACACTAAAATGTAATCATATACCAAACATCAATTCATTATCTGCAACAGAACCAAAGAAAAGTCCGGAAAACTGAAATTTTCATAAAATTTGCTAAGTCCAAGGGCCATAACTCTTGTAAAAATAGGTCCATGGGGACCAAACTCAAACTTGGTCTGTATCACACTAAGATGTATCAATATACCAAACATCAATTCATTATCTGCAACAGAACTGTAGAAAAGTCCGGAAAACTGAAATTTTCATAAAATTTGCTAAGTCCAAGGGCCATAACTCTTGTAAAAATATAGGTCCATGGGGACCGAACTCAAACTTGGTCTGTATCACACTAAGATGTATTCATATACCAAACATCAATTCATTATCTGCAACAGAACCGAAGAAAAGTCCGGAAAACTGAAATTTTCATAAAATTTGCTAAGTCCAAGGGCCATAACTCTTGTAAAAATATGTCAATGGGGACCAAACTCAAACTTGATCTGTATCACACTAAGATGTATCGATATACCAAACATCAATTCATTATCATCAACACAACCGAAGAAAAGTCCGCAAAAACTGAAATTTTCATAAAATTTGCCAAGTCCAAGGGCCATAACTCTTGTAAAAATAGGTCAATCAAAACCAAACTCAAACTTGATCTGTATCACACTGAGATATATCCACATACCAAAAATGAGTTCAATATATGCAACAACAGCGAAAAAAAAGTCCGGAAAACTGAAAGTGTGACAGACGGACAGACTGACAGACCGAGAGGAAACTAAGAGTCCCCTTCGGCGTTGCCGGTAGGGGACTAATAAAGCAATGTAATCAAAATATAGCTCATGCAGCAATGAAACTATCCTCCAATCATACTGGGTTTTTTTTTCAGTTGAATCTGCCGCAGCTGGCACAATTAATAATAATAATAATAATGATGTTTATTCAGATAAAAGGCATATATTACACTTATTAAAACAAGTTTTAAATTAACACATGATTTAAATCAACTTAATTAACAACTAATTAAAACAATCACATGGTTTGAATAATAAAAAAGTGTCAGCTTATCAAACAATATCACATGATCTGAGTCATACTCTAATCAAATTAAATTGCACATAAGGAATATCACAGATATCAAAAATTAACAAAACTAATCACAGAAATTATCATAATTAATTCAACACCTAAAATCAAAAGTGTTGTAATTATCAGATATATATGTCAAAAGTATAAAGTAAAAAAGTACAAAAAAGTAAATGCCCTCTATCTAGGATAACCCAATAAAGCCTAAAAAAGGCTTATTTCCATTGGGGTCCCAATGTCAGAAAAATTGGGATAAATTTGGGGTCCCAATTTTCCCAATGTCAGAAAAGAATTTTTACTAATGTCAGAAAAGAAAATGAATTCTTTTCCAAACAATCTGATATAGACAGCCAAAGAAGAGAAAATGATTCTTATTTTTCTCATTGGTGACAAACATAATAAATTTCCTTTAAAATTTCACAATAGGAAACCGGAGAACACATCACGATATACAGAACACCTTTGATGTCACAATGTAGATTATCAACAAATGATATGGTGCTTGGTGTATGCTAGACAATACTGTATATGAATAAATCTTGCTTTAAAACTACAAATATATTGTACATGTACATGTATGGTCCAAACCAACTCCTTGGAAATGTACTAGCTACTGAGCTCTGTAATGACACAAAAATCATCAGAATTCATAAATAATATGACCCACTGACCTGCTTTGCATCACCAGGGAGAATTTTCATGGAGACCCAGAGACCTTGACCTTTATGGTTGATGTCCTTGGCCACTACAACTTTTCTTATCAAAGAGTCCATAAACTCCTTTTCACCACATCTGAAATATACACAACACATAATGAAAATATATTGACGAAAAATAATGGAAATATTATGTCCAACCTGTATTCTCTATACTGTATACATGTATGTAGAATCATTCCCTGTGTATTAACCTCTGCTACCTTTATGGTCAGCATCGTACTGTCTCAATGAATAGAAATACCAAATTCAGCCTTGCAGTCTATCTCAAATTTTAGCAGCTTCTAAACTTGAGGTACACTTCATGCTTACTCATTCCTCTGTGAAAATGAACTTGTAAATTCTATTTAAACTTAAGAACAGACAGTTTAAGGCAGGATATTACAGTACAAACAGATATTAAGGATAAAATGTCTTACGTTTGAAAAGGAATAAACATCTGCTGGTCTTCATTACATTCCTGTTTTCCTTGCAAGTAGTCTGTGATGTCTTTGGCTACAAGTATGGAGTCAAACTTAATCATGAAATATTTTTTATCTTTTGTTACTCATGTTACAACAACTTATAAATCAAATTATGAAAGTAATTTCTAATTCGGACAAGAATAAAGCATCTACATGTCTACATACCTGCTACACCAAAAGGCCTCCTTAATCCTTTGGTTTGTTTCTTGTCATCTACATCTTTCGGGTCCATCACACCTAGAAAAATATATGATTCTTTTGTTACTTTTTTGTCATTACATTTCAAAACAATTAACTTGCGTTTCATAATAATACTCTTAAAATCTGTTTTATATGGTAATTTTTGTAATGTACAATAACTATAACAAAACTTTGTAAAATTGATATGAAGGCATACCTAAACGCACAATTTGGAAAATAAGGAACACCATTTCTCTTTGTTTGTCCTTTGAACCTAGGTCCTATAAATAAAATGTATAAGTACGCATAAAATTATGCTGTATGAATGTACATGAAAATCACATCACAATCATGTAAAAACATACATTTTTGTTTAAGTACCAGACTTTCATAATAATTATTGAAAATCTTTCATTTTCTTTTTCAAATTTAAATTCTTCTTTGATTCTATACTTTATAATTTCTTAAATCCATCATTTTTATAGCAAAATTAAAACTTAAACTTACTGTAAATACAACTCTAAAATTATTCAGCATGTCCAGGTCTTTAGGCACTCCATCTTTCCCCCATTTCACTATATAATTTTCACTGAAAGGAACAAATACCTTGTAATACATGTCTGTATTTTCAACAATTTCTTTGTACTATAAGTCAGGAAAGGTATTATTCATAATTTGCTGCAAAAACACCTTCAAGGGGGCTCTTTGCACTGTAATTGTATCATAGATGAACATTTATTATAATTATCTATAGTAAGTGAACCATGAAGTTTCAATTTTCACTAATTTATGAGTAAAGTCATCACTTTTCTTTTGGAGGACAAAGCAAAGTAATGAAATCCTATACTAGAATACATGTATGTACATGTATATTGCTGCCCTCACCTTATAAATTTGTTTTGTTTTGCATCATACAGACTCATCAGTATATCAGCGTCCTCTCCGATCCTACACACAAAGTTCCTGAGCATTACAAACAAGTTAAAGGTGTGTGGCCAGCCAAACAAACCATCGTCAGGACCTACTGTGTTCTGTCACAAATTTAAAACAAATTTGAAATTATGTATACAAATATGAATCTTTTATAGATGTACTTTTTTGAAAAACAATTAAGTTATTCGAATATCATATTTAATTTATACCTACTCTGTTCATTCAATTTGGATATTGGATTTTTTTTCCAAATAAATGTACAAAGTGTATTGTTACTTTCAACAAACAACTAAATCTGTGCATAGATGTGTTGAGAAATTTGAAAACAGCTGATTTTCAAAGGATGTACATGTATTTCGAAAAATTCAGTTATGTCAGCTGACCTATAAAGTAGAAGTAATGTTACTGAAAGAACGGATCTAACAGACACTCAAGCTAATACATGTACCGGTATGTACAGTCATGTACTTTTTTCAACATTCATAATTGCAGTTTTCACAATTTTTGACAAGCACATTTTATCTTGATTAACATAATTTAGAATGGTTAGATTCTCATATTTTCAAACTGAAAGTATTTATATATCCACACAGGAAGGTGATCATATTTACAAATGCACATGTATATTTCTGTAACACTGAAAGTTATTAAAACACATGTTCCTGTTTGAAAGTTTTTAAAATACCTGTTCCTGTTTGATCCTATTTGATGCTAGCTCATGCTGTAAATAATAAAAAGTTAATTTCAATTCATACCATTAAAGTGTACATACTCATTTGTATATTTAACACAAATGTAAATCACATTAAATATTTCTTCTTTTCTTTCATGAAATCAAATACAAATTCATGATCAGTAAAACCAATGTACATGTATATATTTTCTTATGTTTTTTTCTTACCTGCCTAAACAGTTCTATGACACTAGAACTTTCAGGGTTCCTAACATTTCCCTGTTCATCTCTTACAACTAGATCCAATCCAAGCATGCTGTGATAAAAAGAAATTGCATTCATTAGGAGTATGTACACTGAATTCTATCTTTCAGATACATATATTTTATTACAAAATGTAGAGGTAAAAATAGAGGTTTATTCTTATTACATACAGTCTAGAATCTCCAATACCTAACATGATATCTGCATAACCCCTCTGCACCCTCCCCCCCCCTCCCTCAAAGCCATACCAGTTCAATAAATGGCTTTCTCAACTCCCTAGAGAGAGCACACAGAAGAACTAACATACTTTATCATTCACATTGCCAGCATGTACCTGTTTTTCATTGCTATGACGATATAGTGCAATGCTCATGACCTCATGAGTTTCAAGCCCATCATCCTTATCACCGCACTATCACTCCACTCATAAATACTCATGAATAAAGCAGACTTAGAATGAGACTTGGACTTGTACAGAATTGTTTTCATACAAAAGTTAAATGACTTTGTAAATACATGTAATAAAATTTTACGTCTCCTTAAATTTTAGAAAATGTTCAAAAAAGACTTACGCATTTCCTGTATCTATACGAGATGTAACTTTTTGTTGAAGATCACGGATCTCCTCCTACACAAAATAATCAATCCAACATTTTAATGAAATTCTATAGACTGGAGCAAGTGTCAAATAGTACTATAATACACTGTACAATTTAAATTAAAAGTTCTAAAGTTGTTAGTATAACTAAGAAAATTTCAGGCATTAAAAACATGAAGAAAATCTATTTCTCATGAACAAAAATTGTTTTTTTACTTTTTTTTTGTTTATCTTCTCTACATGTAGTCAACCTTGCTTTGCAGTGTTGCTTTCACAACTTTCATAAACAACAGGGTTTTCCACCGACCTTCATGCAAAGATTAAATTTTTTTTTTTTTTTAAATCTTTTCACTTCTTACGTTTGTCAGTTTTCTGGACATGATCTTTTTCCTCCAGTCCATGAGTTCTGACATCATTCCTCGCACACAATCCAGATCTGGATCTCTCTCCTGTATAGACAAACAGACAAGTACAGAGGACTCCACTTAATCTGATACCTGATAATCTGATACTCCTGTTAATCTGATATGACCTCAAAATACCAAACCATATATAAATCACTCCTCAAATCGTATATAAAATATCAAAAATAACTCCTCTCTTTTTGATAGGATTGTCCAACAACTTTTATATGAAATGATATTTGTGTCAATAGTATAATTAAGACGACTTTTTCATTGTACAAGTATTTCCATGGAATTTCTAAAATTTTTCTAATAATCTGATACTCCTGATAATCTGATAATGATCTTCCGACAAAATGACTATCAGATTAACAGGAGTCCTCTTAGACCCCCTCACGCCAACATCTGAGCCAACATGAGACATTAACATAAGTTGTGTAACTTGTTTGTTAAACGTTGTAAAATAAATAAAGTTAAAAAAAAAAAAATTCTACCCCTACAGCCTTACTTACGGCATATTTCTGTTTCCATATTGTATGCCATTCCCTCAGTACAGAAGTAATTTCCTGAGCTATTGGAGATTCTGTTGGAGTTATTCTTTCTAGGGAACTGCAATAATCAATTTTATAGCATGTTACTAAGGTAATCAAAAATACACTGCCAGTGTTCTAGGATTCCATTACCCGTTACCCAAGGTAAGTGAAAATTGAGGTTGGGTAACTGGAAAACAGAATGCTACTTACTCGTTGGTAAATGAATTTTGAAGCACAACCCCAACTACACTCTCCGTATATATGTAGTAAAAACTAAAGTAAATAGTCGCCAACAAGTACAAGATCATATTTTATCAGTCATTCTGTATTTTCAGTGTGACAATATTTCAGGCCATAATAATTTATTTTCATGGTAATGGCTAGGATGCGCGAGAGAAAATTAACATCCCCTTTTTTCTGACATTTTTGTTTGGGTAAGTGATTTTCCTTGCTGGGTAAGCACATTTTTGGTGGGCACTTACCCATTGGTAAGTGGTTTTTGAATAAAATCCTAGAATACTGACTGCCATCCATAAATTAGTATACACCATTTCTGTTCTTGTTGCTGATAGAAAATGAACAGTTTTAAATCCATTGCTGCATAATTCTGAAGCTGAACCTTATAGAAATCATTTGAAACCAATTTTATCTAAGTATTAATTTTATATTTTTAGCACAACTGTTTTCTCCAAAAGTTGTCATATAAAAATGACAATTTTTGGAGAAAATAATTGTGCTGATGAAAAAGTTTTTATTTATATTTTCTTTATCACAATTCATCATTTTGAATTATATAAATGTGAATTATTATGAATCTTTCAACATGATCATTGAACATGTTCAAATTCAGATAGAAAAAAATTGGGATAGACTTATAAAGAATTCAGAATGATTTCCTTGTTTGTATAGTTACTAGTATTTATGGATGGCAGTATATGTAACTAAGGTACAAAATGTACATGTATACAAAGTATGCTATTTAAAAAGGTAAATACTGGATAAAATAATTGTAGATACATGTATAAAAGATTTTCAGGAAATAAATTAAATTGAAATAGGATAGGATACAAGAAATTTTACTGGGGTAAACATGAAATAATGTATAAGGAGGTGACAATTATCAATGTATCAAATATCAATTCATGACTTGATAATTACCGTACTTCCTCCTTCAAGCTTCAATTATTGAACACTTTCAATACTAAACGCTATCAGTTGTTTTATTATGTATCAGTTGTTTTATTATGTTAATCAAACACTTCTATTTAACTTTGTATTCTAGACTGAAACTTCAATTATATAAACAGATATACTTTACATTTAATAACAAGCTTTTGATCACCAAACGATATATGTTCCCTACCAGCACAAAGTCCAAAATTTACCTAGAATGCCTAA
Source organism: Pinctada fucata (assembly GCA_028142955.1). Taxonomy (NCBI): domain Eukaryota; kingdom Metazoa; phylum Mollusca; class Bivalvia; order Pterioida; family Pteriidae; genus Pinctada; species Pinctada fucata. The sequence continues at coordinate 39,774,118 of AP027105.1, read as the reverse complement.
AAAAATTGAGCATAAACATGATCTGCATTACATCTCAAAATCTTATTATTCAAGTGCACTGTAACCTTGACCTTTGACCTATGTTTCAATCGCATGAAATACCCTTTGGTCCTCATTAAGTCAGGGAAATATTGAAATCAATCCACGCAGGGAATTTTTGGCAAGACAAGATCTTTCAACCATAAAGTACTGTGACCTTGTCATTTGACCTATGACTCTGAAATGAGTTCATTTTTGAGTACATTCTGAAAACTGATTCTGCAGACCCGTGAAAAAAAGTACTCAATGGGGTGTAACGGGGTCCCACTGGCTCCCTGACTAAAACAAGGTCAGGACACATCCTTTGGTGCTGGGCAATTGACCCTTCGGATTGCGGGAAAAAATGCAAAATTTCGTGACGTCACAATGCTTTTACCATGTGTTTACCTCGGACAAACAAGCTCCGAACCTCGGTCAAACATCGAAATTGCATTGTGACGTCATGGAATTTATCAAATTTTTCCCGCTTTCGGAAGGGTCAATTATTTTGTAAAATATTATTCAGATCCATGGAGGCAGTGGAAAGTATGGTCAGGAAGAGATTTTTCAACCCACATGTCCTAAGCACTTTGTAAAGGCTAGAAAATTTTTTTACACAATCATTAATGAGGAGTAAAATTGATGTACTTCAATAAGAAGGAAGTAATGTAAAACATGGTGAAAGTCCCATTCAATTAAGTACATGTAATAAGATAAGATAGCACTCCTGGGATATACGTTCTATTTCCTGATTTTTCAGCTTTGTATGTTATAAGGAAGTTAAATACCCACATAAACTAATAACAAACCTTAGACACTGTATACTTAATCAATACATAAACAACGGCTTATTATACAGTCTTAATATATTCTTAGTAAGATAGATGACAGCTTCCGTGAATTTTTTGCCGACTTATCAGTGCAAGCTTTTGATTGGATACTGAACAAGTGTATGCTGAGATTAAAACTTTAGTCATACCCTTTTACTATGATCTGATAGAACTGAACAATCTCATAAAATATTCTTGCATCAACAGATTTTAAAATTTGTAAGAAATAACCTGAGTATTGAAAAGAAAAGTTACCCCTATATGTCGCTTTTGCATTGCAGGCAATATAAAAAGTAGATATATATTGTTCACATTACTTCTGAAAATTATATACTTTTACTTTTCAATGCATGTACTGAGTCTTATTTTTCAGCATCCTTGCGCCAACCCTTCAGTAGGTTTTGGTCATACATAGACCTTTTGAAAGGTCACTCATCTAGCAATTAATTGTAAGAGCCATCAAAATTCATTTTTTCCATTTAAGTTTTAAGAACCACTGATGAGGATTTCATATCAATAACATGTAAATCTGCCTTGATAAGCAAACATGATTTATGAGCAAGCAACGTTCTAGGATTCCATTTCTCGTTACCTGAGGAAAGTGAAAATTGAGTTCGGGTAATTGGAAAACTGAATGCTATTTACCAGTTGGTACTTTGAATTTTGGAGCTCAATACCTTCTACACTCTCCATGAATATAACATTTTTTTTATGCAGATATTTTAAATACATGAATATAACATAACAAAAACTGAAATAAATAGTCACCCAAAAGTACATGATATATATAATATTTTTGCAATGCATGCTGTATTTTCAGTTTGACGATATTTTTGGACATGAAAATTCATTTTCATGGAAATGGCTCAGAAGCGTGATACATGTAGAATAAAACATCCCCCTTTTATAATGACTGACATTTTTGTTTGGGTAAGTGAGTTTTCTTGCTGGGTAAGTGCATTTTGGTGGGCACTTACCCATTAGTAAGTGGTATTTAAACCTTGATTAAATAATGATAATGTTCATGAATTGTGTTCAAACAACTTACCCATATTTGGCTATGACTGCCTCTCTCACATGGATGAAAGATTTAGGAAATATTCCTTTTTCACCTTTACTTTTTGTTGTATAACCATAGTACCAATCTGTAAAGAAAGAAAAACATGGTCAACTAAGTCAATCTTAGAAATGTGAAACTATAATGGAGAAAACTCTCATTCCCTGACCTGTCACAACAAACCATGATGTACATGTACAAGGGCTGATTGATATGTTGTGATCCTCGGTTTTCTGGGATGCAGAAGGTATTCTGCTGATAGATTATCTCCAAAAAGGACAAACAATCAATGGCACATACTATGCTTCACTTCTTACACAGTTATGAAAAAATATAAACTTAAGCGCTGTGGAAAGCTCATTAGTTAAATGTGTGTTGTTCCATCAGGACAATGCTCCTAATCACAAGTCTGTCACTGCCATGGCTGCCATTCATGATCGTGGCTTTAATTTGATTGAGCAACTGCCTTATTCACCTGATCTTGCTCCATCAGACTTTCATCTATTCCCAAAGCTGAAAGCAGCTTTTTCTGGCACCCACTTTCAGTCCGACGATGATGTCATACTTACAGTGGATGGCTTTCTGACCAGTCAAGATTAGGAGTTCTTTAAAAGTGGTATTGAAATCCTTAAACACCAGTGGCAAAAGGCTTTAAGCGTATAGATACTGAAGGGGATTATGTAGAAAAATAATGCAAAATGTCTGATAAAACTCAAATCCATCAATATGAGGCTCTCAACATATCAATCAGCCCTCGTACATGTGAGCATCTATACCATATCATTATTTGTTGAATTCAAAAGATTCATAGTTTTCATTGGGTATGAAAGTAAATCACCAAGTTGTTGCTGCATGTTGCATAAGGTGACTGATTCACTCTACTATGTCAACAATGTATGATTATATCATGTATTCTGAATATAAGAGAATGTCAGAAATTAATGTCCAATAAACATACATGTATTTACATGTATAATATGAGAAAATACATGTACAATTTTTCATCTCATCCACAAATGAAGTTCAATGATGTTACGAATCTGGTAGAACACCAGGCATATGACGAATGGCAAATTCTGAGAGGTTATCATTACATGTATGTTTCCTTACCTGTAATCTCCTCATCTATATGGACGGTGTCTCCAATGTGAAGTGTAAGGCGATGTGGTAACCGGGACTTATAGTTGTAAATCACTGAAATAAGAGAAAAACAAGCTGTTGATTTCCTAATATTGACCCCGTTGACTTTAAGACTTGTTTTTTAAGCCAAATTTTTCACCATACACTTAAACTGTAAATTTGACACAAAGGCAAAACTCCAGGCATCCATTCTAGACACTCAACATTAATAGTTTTCTATACATTTATACAGATAGAGATCCATGTACAGCATCTGGTTACAATGTATCTATAAGACAGTACCATATCTTCATACTTTATGGTAGGTTTTTGCCATCAGAGATCTACCCGTACAAATGTATATAATAAAGGATTCATGAATGCATTGTACCAACATACATATATCACTCAAAATAGTAGTTGAGAAACAAGAAGTGCTGATAAAGGACTACTCTCATTTAATACTTTCACTTTAATATTGATGATGGTTAGTACTTACTGGTACAATGCACAATACTTCTATCAAATTTTATATTTCAATGGAGAAGCTCACATTATCTTTTTTTCAATTTAAAATAAATTACTTTTTACCAGTACAGTTTAAATTCTACACATCAGAAGTATTCTTATGAATCTGTTTCTATCATTGGTAGCAATACTAACTACGATTTGGTCTTTTCGAAATACAGAGTTACTTCCCATTTGTGCAGGTATCTGACGTCAAAGCATTGTCACGTCATAATTTTTTATGGAAACCAGCCTGAAATTCAGGGAAACAGGGTTACATATGTGACGTTTTCAATGGAATTTAATGACGTCACAATGCTTTTACGTCATATACCTGCACAAATCGAACGTAGGCATGTCAAATCGAAAAGACGGAATAAACAATCCATCAATACCCAACTGGTAAGCCAAAGTTTTAAATGTAGATTACACTATATCTACATTTTGTAAATGTATCTTCACTCTATCGATCTGTACAGGTATACCTTAGTCACTTTACTTTTTTCAGTTTTAAAGTATTTATCAAATTGATTTCCTATACATGTACATGTATATCGGTACTACATATACATTTTGATGAGATAGTATCAGATACAGATCAAGTTCAAAATTTGTTACAACTATCCTGTTATGTATATTTGGCCCTTGAAGTTCAAGCTAATCTGAAATAAACTATTGGTGGACTAGAAGTCTATATACTTTTATATGCCTCCATTTGAAAACTCCTCAGAGTGGAGGTGACAGCAAAGTACATATAACTCAGGTCTGTCTTTAATGAAGGAATATGCATACAATGTAACAAATACATGTAGCCAAATTTTCAGACAGATATCAAGATGTTCTAAAGATTAAGAAATATCGTTGATGATTGAAAAATACTTATACATTTCTTATTTTCTTTGATGGTTTGATTGGTTTCTAAGAATTTTGTTCTTAGAAATTGAATACGTTGCTTGTCTATTTCATAATAATCATTCATCTGGCATCAGTAACAACAATTTATTATCTCCCATTGTACATCAAACTTAATATACTGGTGTAAGAACAGTTTCCTGACAGAAACAGTCGTCTTTTTCAAGTACTTTGAAGGAACTTATTTTTAGACTTTTGTGACATCTTTTAAAGGAGAATTCAATTCATGAATCATCATAACACAATTTTGCATCTAGCTAAGTTGTTTTAACATACCACCTTTTCATTCCTTTCTGCCCGATTAATGTTGTAATACTATGCCTCTACGCAAATTTGAAACAGCGAAATTTGCATACCTGGATTTGTATGATTAAATCCATGTTAAACTTTTACTAAGTCCCAAAGTATATACTATTTCGTAAATCCTTTCACTAGGAAGCCAATGTGAAAATGACCACAAGAAAATAGATATATTGATTTGATGACGTCAGCAATATCTTATTGCTAACCGTAACGCAATACTTAATTACCTTGTAAATGTAAAGTTAATTGACCTGTAATTTGAAGCACACACAAGTTTGGATAATAAATGACAAAACTTGAGTAACATGGATAGAGCTGAAACGAATACCAGTACCTTAAAATGGTATTCGAATATTTGTGACATGTATTACCGTAGATTCGTATTTGAATATTCGTTATTGCTTGTAAGGACTTAAGAGTGTCCTCAAAATCATATGTCTGACCACTGGATTTACTTAAAAAAATACCTAGTATAATAAATGTTCTGGAAAAGAGTAAGGTTTGGAGTAAATGGGTGCTACCATAATACATGTACTCTAAAGGTAAGGTAATCCTGTAATCCTCATGAAGAGCAGATAACAGTTCACCATACTTGACAGAATTGTACGTGGTATCTACATGCATGTGACAACATGGAAATCATACGGAGACAGAACTTTGTATGAACCTAACAATCTCCCAAGATGCATTAAGCCACAATTTCGACATTAGGAAAGTTAAAGCAATAAACATTATTACACATGAAAGTCAAATGTTACATGTACATATAGAAGGTCACTGGAACATCTTTATCATTTATTGATTTTATGCAAATGGTACACGACAGCTACCGGTACATGCTTGTTTAAAATAATATGCAACCTACTGACAAGTTGCACAAATGCTAGTGGGTCTTTCGTTTTCTAAAGGATGATTGCTCAAGATTGATATCGGTTTCTGAATATGTAGGAATAATACTGTCTCGTAAACTCTTTCTGTCTTACGTGCACTAATATATAACTAACAAATATTCAAATACCAATTTTCCATTCAAATATTCGCAGAAAACTATTCATTATAAGATGAATCAAGAAACATATTCTGATGACATATTTTTCTAACCTGTAGGCATTCAAATATAAAATCACAATCATGTTTTGTTTGGACATAGTTTTCAGGATTCAAAAGACTTATGCTATTAGTTAGTGATGTGACGATAGTCGCCGACTTTTGATAGTAGATCGCCGAAACCCCTTTGATTTTCGATTTTTGATAATCGATAGTAAAATTGACAATTGATTGTCGCTCAGAGATAAGCATTCGCCCCGAGACGTTTTGTTCCAAATTTATCCTCCATCGAATTACTACAATGTACATGTATTGAATTATTGGACAGAATTTTTGGTTTAAAACTGAAAATAATTTCATATCTTTATAATGTGTTTATGAAATTAAGTATATTTTAATTTAACAATTTATTCAGAGATAAGCATTCGCCCCAAGACGTTTTGTTCCAAATTTATCTTCCAAAGAATTACTACATGTATTGAATTATCGGACAGAATTTTTCGTTTAAAACTGAAAATAATTTCATATCTTTATCATGTGTTTATGAAAATTATGGATTTTCATTTAACAATTTATTACACTAAATTATTTAATTTTAATCTTTAAAAGTGTCGGCAATTTTTTCTATAATTGAATTTAGCTGAATTAACATTTACCTATTTAAATCTTAATTTGTGTTGTGAATAACTCATTGAGAAAAGCTCGAAATAGACATAGAACAGACTTACAGAGAGAATTACAAGGTCTTGCAAATAAAGAACCTAAATTATTCTGGAGAAAAATTAAAAAGATAAGAAAAAACTATGTACCCAAGAGTAAGGTTTCTTTAAATGACTTTGTTAATCATTTTAAGGAAGTTTTTCAATCAGAAGATATTGATATCCCAATTCATAATGAGAATGGCATTTATATTGATGAATTAGATTCTCCGTTCACGAAACAGAGATCATTGAGGCAATTAAAAGTCTTAAGAGGGGGAAAGCTGCAGGTTTAGATAGTTTACCAGCAGAATTTTTTATAGAATGTTATGAATTTTTGCTTTCACAAATTGTTATGCTATTTAATTACATGTTTGATAAACAAATTTATCCAGAGCCTTGGACGAGGAGTATTATTATACCTATTCCAAAAAAAGGCAACTTATCTGATGTCAATAATTATAGAGGTATCACATTAGGAAATTGTTTTTCAAAAATATTAAGTATTGTACTTCGAAACAGATTAGAAAATTTTGCAGAAGAAAATAATAAATTGTCTGAATTTCAATTTGGGTTCAGGAAAAAGAAAAGGACTATAGACTGTATACAGATACTGAATATGATTGTAAATGAACAGTTGGCAAAGAAAGCTAAATTATATACAGCTTTTGTAGATTTTAGAAAAGCGTTTGATTTGGTTAATAGAGATGCACTTGTTTATAAACTTTTTCAAGAGGGTTATAGCTCGAAATGTGTAAAAATGTTGAAGACTATATATCAGTCAGTCCAGTCATGCATTCGAACAATAGACGGCAAATTTGATTTTTTTTGAGATTCAATCTGGAGTTAAACAAGGCGAGCCATTATCTAGTTTGTTATATTTAACTTTTATAAATGATTTAGAATCTTCATTGCGTATTGGAAATAATGATTTTTTCTTTAAAATTGATGAAATCTCAATATTCATGTTGTTATTTGCTGATGACACTGTTTTAATATCAAAAACACCAGAAGGTTTACAAACATAGTGTAATCAAAGATTACGAAGCTCACCTCGTGGCAGCAAAGTTCAATTTAAACATATCTCTAAGTACATGTATATTAAGAAAATCACTCAAGTGGAAAAAAGTAGGTCAAGGTCATTTCATGAAAGTTTGATCAAAATTACATCTAATATGCAAGTTTGGTATATGTAGCACTTATACTTTGCTCAATATTGGCCTTTAAAGGCAAAATCACTCAAGCGGAAAAAGTAGGTCAAGGTCATTTTATGAAAGTTTGATCAAAGATACATCCAATATGCAAGTTTGGTACATGTAGCACTTATACTTTGCTCAATATTGGCCTTTAAAGGCAAAATCACTCAAGTCGAAAAAGTAGGTCAAGGTCATTTTATGAAAATTTGATCAAAGATACATCCAATATGCAAGTTTGGTACATGTAGCAATTATACTTTGCTCAATATTGGCCTTTAAAAGGCAAAATCACTCAAGTGGAAAAAGTAGGTCAAGGTCATTTTATGAAAGTTTGATCAAAGATACATCCAATATGCAAGTTTGGTACATGTAGCACTTTTACTTTGCTCAAAATTAGCCTTTAAAGGCAAAATCACTCAAGTGGAAAAAGTAGGTCAAGGTCATTTTATGAAAGTTTGATCAAAGATACATCCAATATGCAAGTTTGGTACATGTAGCACTTATACTTTGCTCAATATTCGCCTTTAAAGGCAAAATCACTCAAGTGGAAAAAGTAGGTCAAGGTCGCTTTATGAAAGTTTGATCAAAGATACATCCAATATGCAAGTTTGGTACATGTAGCACTTATACTTTGCTCAATATTGGCTTTTAAAGGCAAAATCACTCAAGCGAAAAAAAGTAGGTCAGATGCTGCATCCGATGCATGGGTTCACCTCAGCCTCCCAAGATGAATCCCTTGTTCAAGTTTGGTTACTGTAGCATCAGTACTTTGTCAGATACTGAACTACCCCAAAAACTTTAACCAGACATTGACAAAGTCATTCAACCGGAAAATGTAGGTCAGATGCTGCATCCGATGCATGGGTTCACCTCAGCATCCCAAGATGAATCACTTGTTCAAGTTTGGTTACTGTAGCATGAGTACTTTGTCATATACTGAACTACCCCCAAAAACTTTAACCAGACACTGACAAAGTCATTCAACCGGAAAATGTAGGTCAGATGCTGCATCCGATGCATGGGTTCACCTCAGCATCCCAAGATGAATCACTTGTGCAAGTTTGGTTACTGTAGCATCAGTACTTTGTCAGATACTGAACTACCCCAAAAACTTTAACCAGACACTGACAAAGTCATTCAACCGGAAAATGTAGGTCAGATGCTGCATCCGATGCATGGGTTCACCTCAGCATCCCAAGATGAATCACTTGTGCAAGTTTGGTTACTGTAGCATCAGTACTTTGTCAGATACTGAGTTACCCCAAAAACTTTAACCGGACGCGGATGCGGACGGGGACGGGGACGCGGACGCGGACGCCGGGGTTATAGCATAAGCTCATCTCAACTTCGTCGAGGTGAGCTAAAAACTACTAGATAAACTTCATTTTTACTGTCAGAAATGGGGAATCAAAGTAAACACTAGTAAAACCAAAATATGTATTTTTGAAAAAAGAAAATCTAGAGCTAGCCATGTATTCAAATATGAAGATGTATATTTAGATATAGTTGATAATTTTACATATTTAGGAGTAACTCTGAGCTATAATGGTAAAATGAAATTAGCAACTAAAACAATTTCAGATCAAGCTTCTAAAGCTATATATGCACTGAAAGATGTTTTTAGAAGGTTAAGTTTCAATGTTTCTTCCAAACTTTCACTTTTTCACAAACTAATAACCCCAATTTTGATGTATGGTACTGAAATATGGGGTGTATATGATTCTTCATTAATTGAAAAATTGTCATTGAAATTTTACAGAGATATCTTACATGTCAGACCTGGCAAACCTAATTGTGCAATATATGGAGAATTAGGACAATATCCATTTGATGTTTTATGCAAAATACGTGCTTTGAAATACTGGTACTATGTCTTGTCTAATAGATCGTCTTTACTGTATAAGATGTATCAAAGAGAAAAAGACTTTGTCGATAGTAATAATACTAGAGAGTACAGAGATTGTTGGTCTTTTAGAATTAAGAAATTATTAAATGAAACAGGCTTTTCAGAGTTATGGATGTTAGAAAATGTTGAAACAAATAATTTTTCTATTGTAAAACAAAGAATTTTAGATATTTATGTACAAAACTGGAGAACCCAAATCAATTCATCACCACGCCTTACTTTCTATGCAAACATTACAGAGAATTTCGAGTTTGAACCTTATCTTGATTACATTGATAACTACAAACATAGGTATCATCTTACTAGATTACGTTGTTCTGCACACAATTTAAGAATTGAATCTGGAAGACACCAAAATGTCAGAAGAGAAAATAGAATATGTAATGTACATGTATGTACACAAAGGCAAATAGAGAATGAGTATCACTTTATTTTAACTTGTCCATCCTATAGAGAATTAAGAATAAGACTGTTACCAAAATTTACACACTCCTGGCCAAATTTACAAAAGTTGCGCAAATTATTTAAGTCACAGAAACGAAAACATTGTATATCATTGTCAAATTACATTTTTGTTGCAACCAAGAAAAGAAATGAAAATTAAAAAAAAAAAAATATAGTGATTTCCTACCGGCTTTAATTTACATGTATTGAATTATGTTGTAACTTTAAATATATATATATATATGTTAATTATGATACTTGTCATAAACTATCTGTTGCACCTCAATATATTACTTATGTATTAGTTGAGATTATGATCATGTATTACTCAAGATTAAGATTAAGAAATTGTCCATTTTCTCATGTTTATATAATTGTATTTGTTTGTGCTATGAGCATGTATGTGCTGAAGGCAATAAAGACTATATATATTGATACCTGTAACGTATTTATAATTACGCCTTTTTATCTTTAATTAAATGCTTATTTTAATCATGTTAATATTTATTATCATTTAAAGTAAGTTTGACAAACATGTCATGAATGTTTCCAGGTAATCAATCATTTTCCGTAACAAACATTCCAATAAGCATAACATTTATTGATTTTTAAAAAATCAGCTTTGACTTTAAGATTTGACATGTCTAATTCATTTTAGTAACATAATTAGTCATGTTAGTAGAACTAGTATGTACTATGTATAAATGATGTATGCATTTCTTCACATGATATTTTTCAGTAAAATTCATTGATCAGATATATCAGATCAGATAAATATAATTATGTACAAACAGTAAAACTAATTTATGCTCTATAAAGAAATCGGTGTGAAACGTCTTGGGGCGAAACATCCCAGATTGAATTCTATGATGTAAATATTCCAAGGGTGATGATTCTGAGTACGTTAAATGTTACATGTTTAAGAAATAAGAAAAGAAGGTACAGAAACTGGAAATCATGCCCCCCCCCCCTCTTTTCTGTATGAATCTGATGATAAACTTTAGTATGACCACATGACAGTAAATGCTGGAATAGGGACTTTTATTTGAAAGATGTAAAAATTTAAGATTTCATTAAGTGTCTAATAATCTAATAAAGAATCTGAAAGACTGATAGGAAGCATTTTTACAACAAATGAGGTCATCACTCAGTCATCTCTCCAGCAGCAGTGACTGTTCTCTTCACTTCCTCATTTTCGTTTCGTCCTTTACACAAATGTTTTGCTTTTGATGCATGTTTCTTGATACTTACCAACTCCATATTTATGGCTTTTGTCCGTTTTTTGCCACATGGTGATTATATCATCCTTTCTAACAACGCTAATTCCATTTTATTTACATCATCTCTGCTTTATCCATCTTCTTTGGTAAATAGACGGCCATCGAAGTCACGTGATACTATTTATTTCCGGGTTTTGCGCACGCAGCTGTATCTATGGAATAAACAACATGGACGGACGCGGACGTTGTTGAACAAGTGCTCAAGTAATCTTTGGTACATAAATGCATGTTATTTTGTAAGCAGCTCTGTAATGCGATAAGTGAAACAAATTATAGAAAATACCTGATATAATGTCATTATTTTGACATTATCTTTGCTACAGAGTCCGATTGCGCATGCGTGGACCTATCAGGTGTTCCCAACATCGTATATACTGTAGGCCACGCATGCACCGGTAAATAATCTTCAATTTTGATGGTATACCGGATACTATGAAGAAAAAAAAAAAAAAAAAAAGAAGAGAACAAATCCAATTATACCAGTAGACTGTAGAATATTTATAGTTCAAGGGGTGTTCACCTAGAAAAACAGATTCTAGGTTCAAGAGATTCGCGTAGTCAAAACCCCTCGTCCAACAAGCACTACGTTCTCGCATGGAATTTGACAACATAAGAGGATCGATCTTGAATAGTAATTAATTCTCAAACACTTAATGTTACTGTTGGGAAGAAGGCATGGATAAATATGCCTTAAAATACAATAATTCAATGTAGTTGACAGTTTTCTTCTTTTCTTTCCAGATTCACTCGTCTGTAATGGAGGATTTAATGACCTTGACACTTGCGAGATCGATACGAGAGCACTACAGGACAACTCGACTGGCCGTACTTTTCGATCTGATTTTGTAAACAAAATCGTAATTCGTCATTATTTGCAATAAAACACGAACAATGGCTTGATTTTTCTGTTTTATTTTAATTAGCTATGTATAAAATGAATAGCAGCCATATAAAATAATAGAGTTTCATACAATTTTGACATGTAAAAAAGAGAAATTTAAAATGAGGGGTTGTATCAAAATTTAGAATGGATGGTCAAGATGGCTGAACAATGTGCCACATGCCATTGTGAATTCGAAAAAAAAAAAATAAAGGATTTAAAAGACAGTGTATTAGCAATCCTTTCTTCCATGATACGGCTAAAGCCAGCATGAAAAGCATGACATGTATGATAATATGTTATATTTCTTTATTATTTCGAGACGACCCCCGTTTTTTTAAAACGGAGATTTAAGAATAAATAATAACTGGAAGTCGTCAAGTTATTGTCAAATTTATTAACTTCACATTGAAATCTAATGGACTGAAATAAAACCAGACACATATTCATTTTGTTTTCACGTATAATTCAACAATTTAATTTCAAATCAACAAATGTTTACAAAATCAGATCGAAAAGTACGGCCAGTCGAGTCGTCTTGTAGTGCTCTCGTATCGATCTCGCAAGTGTCAAGGTCATTAAATCCTCCATTACAGACGAGTGAATCTGGAAAGAAAAGAAGAAAACTGTCAACTACATTGAATTATTGTATTTTAAGGCTTATTTATCCATGCCTTCTTCCCAACAGTAACATTAAGTGTTTGAGAATTAATATTACTATTCAAGATCGATCCTCTAATGTTGTCAAATTTTATGCGAGAACGTCATGCTCGCTGGACGAGGCGGTTTGTCTTCGCGAGTCTCTTGAACCTAGATGCCGTCCATACAGATTTCATAGGCAAACTAGGTTCAGCAGCTTGAACTAGAATATTTATTTTTATTTCAAAATGATTTCAACTTTTCTTTGACTTTGGCAGAGTGATCATTGCATTTGTTTCTCAAAATCAGATTTTTAAATACTGGAACTGACAAACTTGTGTAATTGAACATTATTTTATTGAACATTATTGATCATTGCTACGTACATCAAAATGCTTACATTGGAAGAGATGGCCGAGTGGATAAGGCGTTTAACTCTCACGCAGACGACCGGGGTTCGAATCCCGGTGTGGTCATATGAGAGTTGAAAGTCATATCCATTCGTTCGTCCCTACCGAGTCTCCTGACCGGGGGGACTATAAAGGGCCCGGTTGGGTACCCAAGTTCATGCTGCGGCAAGGGTATCCAGGTGTGGTGGCACCTTATAAAAGCCGTTGGAAATACGGACCATCCAAGCAGTACATAATTATACAACCCTCCTGCATACATGCATACACCACATACACAAGTGGAGGGTGGGCATCAAAATGGGGTAGCACTCCGCCCCTTAAATAATAGAAGGGGCTATGAGGCACCCCAGAGGGGAACGGCCTGGCTAGAGTACTCTGTAACGGGCAGTTGGCGAATGAGTTCCCCGCAATATAACATCAATACAGCCAACTGACCCAATAGAGGGTTGCCAGGTGCCCAAACAGAAAGAAAGTATTTCTCCTGCATGTATTTCTGGATCGTAAATCCTTTATATCGCACCTTTTAGCAGAATATATTTAAATTACAATATCATAATTAATTTCCTGTCAAACAAAGCTTTTACAGGCAATTGATTATTAGATATCTTAGCTAGGGCTACTTCTTGTTACTCTGTATATATTGCTGATTCATAATAAATATTACTAAATGACTTGACTGCTTATACCATCGGCCTGATTTGGTGCTAATATTCGGCACCATTTCCAATTAATAGTCTCAGTTGCAAGAAATGTATTTAATTAATTAATTATTATATTAATGGCCACTCAGCATGCTCAGTGTGGACTTGCAATTCATTAATCAGCATGCTTGCAAGTACGTTCTGAACAACAAGACTTTTATACAGATGATATTCGCAACTACTGCACGCGTGCAGCATGTCTGTTCTGATTTGCCTTTAGTCACCTACCTACAGTAAATCATTGTTCAACACTTAGGCTACTTTTCTGCTCAAGTAAATTGATGCATGATGTCAAAACATTTTGAAGAACAATCACATTGCGCAAAAACATTTGTATAATCTTCATTAGAGGTATTTGCGATCTTCCGTTTTTGTGACTCCATTTTATTGTATGATTAACTAATCTATGTGCATGAGTTTGCTGATGAGATTTAACCCATAGGTAGATAAAATTATAATGTTTTACCTGTGTCTGAACAATCTAAGCTGAACTTTTAAATAATTCCTCTTAAATTGACAAAAACCATATATCTCCATATATTTATTATTGAAATTCATACTACATGTATATGTATATTCTCAAAATGATCGTAGTTGGGACATATAACATATTAACTGTCTATCTTTTAAATTGTTTCAGAAAATAGGCAGTTATCAGACCAGTTATTGTTAAGCGTAGAAAGACATATACTGAATAAGGATGTCTAGGGCACAAGCAGAGAGTGTCATAAAAAACATCATCAGAGAAATTGCTCAAGAATGTGCCAGCAAGGGACAAGCAGTATCAGAGACCCTAGTGGCTTTCATGGTAAGGACTTGTTATCTTGTTATGAAATGTTATCTCTACAATTTATATGTATCCTCAGTTTACTTTTACATTTACCTAAACATGCTAAAATATATAAGGTTTTCAATCTGTGAATGATTGTTGAATAAATTGAAATTTTTGATAATTAATAAATGTGAAAATGACTGTCATTGCCAATTTATGTGGTTTGGCATAATTTATTAATCATATTGTAAAACCACTGTTAAACAAACAGTTTCTGGCCTTACATTCATTGAAGACATAAATTATTACTGTTATTCACAGGTGAAAGCAGTTGTGCTGGACCCTTCCAATGAATTTAATGTCGACAGAACATTAACCAAAGATGATGTCCAGAAGTTGATTAAGGTATGGGCAATTCCTTATTGATGGACCTAATCTCAAATATGCTAAATTTATTAATTTCAAAATCACTGATCCAAGGCTAAAGACATGCAGTTATAATATTTTATAGACTAAGAAATGGGCACCAATAGATATATAGAATTATTATACATAAAATTTTTAGTAAGCTGTAAATGTGTGTTGAATTTATATCTAATAAACATGATAAATGAATTCTGCATGTAATATTACAAAATATGATATATTTCTGAATTATGCTTGTCTATTTCAGTTATGTGTGGACAGACTGATGGACAGTAGATCTCCTTCCCTGGATACAGTCAAAATGCAGGTGTACTTTGACATGAATTATACAACTAGAGGTTAGTCAAAATTATGAGATATACGTTCAAAGTTATAATATTTGTCGTGTTTGTATGACATTCAAAATGAAATGCTGATATTTTTAATTCATTGTATTTTTGAGATGCAAGTGCATGTACAGTTCGAATATATAATTCCATAAGTTTTGAATACCCATATGCACTGAGAGAAAATTTCATATATATTTGTATGCATGCTGATGATATGATTGTGAGATTTCTATTTACTCTATTCAAACTTTCAAGATAATTCTAAAGATCTATTAAATTTTCAACTTTCAATCTATCTGTAAAATTTGATCCTATTTTCTTTGCTTAATGCTATTTTTGAATGGCATATACCGGTACCGTACACATGTATTTATAAGAATTGATATGATTACCTGTAGTGACAAAAAGTCACATTAATTTGTACTGTTGAGCTAATTGACATTTCTTCGTCTAGTTGTAAAAATATGTGGTAAATTCTCTATTTTTTAGCGGACTTTCTTGAGGAGCATAGAAGAGTTTTAGAATCCAGGTTACAGCCAGTAATACGTGAGATCACAGACAGTAGGGCTAGGACAAGGGAGGAGTTAGAAAGTCTATACAGGAAGATTGTGTCGGCTGTATTGTTACGATCAGGGTTAGGAAGTCCCACTGACATTGCTGTTGTCAGGGAAGCCACGGGTATGAAAACTAGGGAAAAGATTGTAGAAAATTTTGAGCGGCAAAGAATTTTAAGAGAAGATTTTCAAAAAGTTTCCTCTCCACTTTTATCACAATTTTGTTCTGATGTAAAATTCTCTCTTCAGAATATATCTTCAGAAATTACGCGTAATCTAATGAAAATAATTTTATTGTTTGTCAATTCATCACTATTTCTTTCAGCTGCTCTTCAGAGTGTTTTCCCTCAAACAGAACTGGGAACGTTCATGTCACTCACCAAGAGGGACAAAGAGAGACAACTGCTTGAATTAACAATGATAGTCACAGGAATTCGTCTGTTCAACAAAGAATGTGGAAAAGGAGGGGAGGGAATTGATGACTGTAAGATTTTGAAAGTTTGAAACAGTGAATGACGTACTGCATTGAAATATCTTGGCTTGCATGATTTTTTTTTTTTTGGTGCTGATTTCAATAATTTTCTGATACTTTCTGTGAAATTCTTATTAAGAGTTTTAATCCATATTTTTCTCTTACAGTACCAGCCATATTGAATGAAGCGGTACCAGCAACAACACAAAATGTTGATACAGAAATCCAGGCCACTTTAAGGTGTGCTGATAAATATACAGGTATGTTAAATAATAGGACATGTACATCATACTTAGAACAAAACATTGTTTTCAGATGTCAATCTTGTTTTAGTTTCAACATATTTTATTTCTCAAATTAAGAAATGGGAATGGGCAAAAGTTTCACAACATTACATTAATACAGTCAATTTTGCTACAATCAGTTCCTCAGTTGAATAATTCACAATATAAACTGAAAGATCTTGTGAGAAAAAAAATTAGTGGACAAATGCCTATTTTTTCATTCTGTTTTACTTTTCAGAGATTAATTTGTTTTAGTATTGTCAAATCAATTCTAGCATTTAAATTTGTGCTATATGAATTTGAAAAAGATAAAGAATATGCCAATAGAAATCTTTGAAGATACTAACACAAAATGTCATTATTATGGTAAATCTTTGTTTTTTAACTTCAGCATTGATAGAGAAGATGCAGTCAGGGGACTCTAAGGAGGGACCCTCCACACAGCTACTCAAAGAGGCCCTCATCAACACTAGACAACATGAAGCATTCCTCAGAATAATCTTGGTATGTTATATATATATTTCTTCACAAAATCTGTTTTAATTTTGGTCTGAATGTTATTTATTTGTTATGCTTCAAACAGAAATTATACAGGTATTTAAAAATAAAACTAAACAAACAAAAAAGACAACAAATAGTAGATGACTAGTATTTTCAGTGAGAAAAATTTTAAGTGGAATGCACCAAATGTATAATTTACATATTTTGAATATTGAAATAAAACTGTTCTCTTTACTCAAAACCCATTTTTGTGCTAATGATATTTTTGAAATTGCATAAAATACTGTAATACAGATTTTAAAAGTGTTCTTGACATAAAAAAAAATATTTGTGTAACCCATATTCTTCTACTGTAGAAAATTATTGACTTTCATCATGATATTGTTCTTCTATTTCTATACTTTTATAAAATACGTAAGTTTTCATGTTTAAACAATGATGGACTTACCAATAGTAAATGGTTGCAATGATTCATTCATGTGAATATGTCAAAATACTTTTTTTCCAGAATGATGTGATAAGCTGTGCACAGCAGGTTGAGGTATTAGAACAATCTCTATCAACACGTATGGAACAACTACAAGCCACAGTACAGTCCAAAACTGCAGTACCTACCGCTCAAGTCTATGTTAGTATATACAGCGTACTGTTGGTAATATATATAATCATAATTTTAAGTTTAATTTGTTAGTATGTAACGATGACTTAATGATGGTCAAATTTATGAATAGAAAATTGCTCAGCTGGACACATATAACACACCTTTTCTTAATGTCTCATATTAAGTTTGTTGACTTTTATCAATATTATATATATGTCATGTGGTTTTTTCTCAGCCCCAGTTCATCCACTTGTCCCAGCTGTGGAGTGGCTTTCAGGATGAGATGGTACTACTCAGTGTACTCAGCAATATACTAGCCAGCTTAGAACCATACACTAGGGTAAGAATTGAATTGACATTCTAGCTTCCTAGTGATTGTACCTACATGTACTTTCAAAACATGCATGTTTAAAATGACTACACAAGCAAAATTGCCTCAAATAATATTAATGTGAAAATCATAACTTTTTCATGTAAATTAAAGATCCAAAATTTGCATGAAAATTATCATGCAAATCCTTCATGAAAATAATGCGATTTTCATGCGAGAAATAAAGGAGAATCGCACAATTTACTAATGTGAAAATAAAATACATGAATATCGCATAAATTTTTCGTGAAAATTATGCAAAAATATATTATGTGATTTTTGCATGATACTTTTCAGGTACATGTAAATTGCATGAATTTTATGCGTGGCATTTTTGGTATACATGTATGTAACAATGAAATAAGTACCATATACTAGAGGTGCTATATGGTAAATAGAAGCTCTCTTTATGAAAGAGCTGAACTTAAAATTTAGATATGAAAATGTATTTCCAAATACTCCTAAACAGTCTGGACAATCTTCATTTAAATTAAATATACCAATGCTTCAATGTAATTTTCTATCTAATTTAGGGACACAGAGAGCTGTTCAATGAGGAGGTCCTATCACCGTTCCTGGAGGGAGTCACTGTCAAATCTGATGAACAGAGAATACAGGAGGTACATGTATTTATCACTCTGTATTTAGGCTATACAAATAGTTTATAGTCTTGATCTTCAAAACTGTTGAATGGCAATTTTCAATGTATGGCATGTATAGGCATTCAAATTGGTGGGGGGGGGGGGGGGAGGTGAAATTAATACAATTTGTAAATTCTAAAGAAAAGGACATTTATTCGCCAATGCAGATCGTTCATAAGCTTAGGGCATTTTTTTTTTTGGCTTTGTGGACTATGTTTTCATATACTTAACAATTGAAAATGACAAATCATGGACAGATGCATGGTTTGAATTGCAATTTTAAGTTGAACAACTATGAACAGATCGGATAGAAGCATACAGGAAACAAGTCTTTTGAAAATTTGATAATTAACAAATATACTGCATTGTATAACACCTGGCCTTTTATAACTATTATAGACTGCAGGTCCAGATAATAGAGTGAATCCAAAGGACTTCAAAGACACAGACTGGTTGTTCCCAGAAACTACAAAGAACTTTACAAAACTTCCCTTACAGTATAAAGTATGTATATGAAAATGTTCAACTTGTTTTACAGTGTCAGTTAGTACATGTTTATCAATGAGTCCTTTCATTTATCTTTAATCTTGTAATAAATATCAACATGGGTATGTCTGAGTGATATTGATAAAATTTATGATTAAAATATTGATTCTTTTAAGTTTTGAAATTTAATATGAATGTGGTAATTCTAAATGTTCTCTTTTCTGTGTTTTATCAGGGTTATTGTTCCTGGGCATTAGCTAAGTTTGATCGCCTCTTACTACCGGCCAATCCAGAAGTAGGAGTTTTACGCCACAAAGATCATTATTACGCTTTCTCCTCAAAACTTGCCGCTGCTGAGTTTGTCCAGAATGCAGATGGGTAAGCAGAATTTATGTAAATATGTTTCATGTTGGTCTCTAAATACTGTAAATTGCTTTATTTTCGTCAGTACCAATTTTCGTCAATTCGTTCAAAATGACCATTTCGTCAGTACGTAAATTCGTCACCTAAGAGTCCCTAAAATATAAATTCGTCTATTCAAATGCCAACTTTAACATTCAGGTATAGACCGTATGCTATTGTTTTCATTGTTTGTTTAACAACTATTGGTAAACAAACAATTAGAGACATGTGTATCACATAGCTTGTTGTAAAAACATATCATTTGGTAATTAGAAGTACATTATATGCGACTTTGTGTGCATATTCAGTTTTCAATGATTTATCATTTGCCTGTCGTATTAACTCTTTTAAGATTAAAATTTTCCTTTCTACACTATATTTTGTCAGGTGTATTTATATTCGTCGGTACGTAATTTCGTCAAGGGAGGCACTGACGAAAATGACGAAAATTGGTACCTGACGAATAAAAACCAATTTACAGTATGAGCAAGAATAAGTCAGGTTTTGCAGAAGAATATTGATTCATTATGTGGAGGTTGAAACTAAGTTCGACAGTTGTCTGATTGATTCTGATTGTTTAAAATAACCAATTAGATTTTGATAGTAGAACTGATCGGTACCAATATCACAGATAATACTGTATTATAATGCACATGTTATGTTTTACTATAAATTACTGTCTTATGACCATTTGAAATGCTGAGATTCTCATGTGATGAACTAAAGGTACATGTTTATATCTCTAATCATTAATTTTGTTTGCAAAATTCCAGGTTTATTCGGTTAGTGGCAGAAGGTGCTAAGAAAAGTCCTGAATTGATACAGCTTCTGGAGCTACATACACAGTTTGCTGCCATCACGCCATATTCACAGGTTAGTACAGAATACACTTTGATACAATTTATTTGGGATTAATCTCCTTGGAAAGAAATCCAAAAATTTCATAAATTTATCAACTACTGTAAAACGAGAATATTTAGCGCAAACATATTTTAGCGCAATGAGGGATGAGAACCTTTTGGCGCAAACTTAATTTAGCGCATTGACACCATCTGGTCAATAAAATTAGCGCACAGTGACTTTAGGACTTTGTTTCTCAGACATCGCCGGTAGCAAATTGCCGTCGATGAATCGTAATTTTTTGTAACGTCAGACAAAAAATATCCGTCGTGTCTCATGTTCGGACGATCGTTGGTAATATGAACTAATTATCAATTCAATTTAAAGTGATAAAAGAAAATAACGCTGTGCTGTATGTAACATGGATGAATATATATCGTCCCAATTTTTCAACTTGGCGTAACGAATTATTTTACAGCAACGGCGCTATCATCCCTATTTTATTCACGTTGTGTAAATAAATCCTTTCAAAGACTGCATGCGCATCTAATGTACATGTTCACAGCGATATACATAGAGGTATTGACTACTTTCCGGCACGTGTCTTGGACAATTGATTGCCTATTCGTATGCTTGAATTTTTCTTTATAGATCTCCTTTTTTACCGTATATGTACCTTGTGTTATAAAGTACTGTGTTTTCATACAAATGTTACGCCATCTAAATATAAGCGAGAGAGAAGTCTTCTCGTTAGAAATGATACATACGAACGTCTATTCCTGCATTTAGGTACGACTACAATTTTTTTATCTGATTGGGTTGGAATGAAAATTTGTTCCGATTAAAGACAACTTCAGGTTTGTTTTTTGTTTTTTGTTAAAGAATAATCTCGTCCGACTCTTATTTATATTTCATGATTGCTTATTACGACACGTAGACAATCATGATCTACCCAGTACAAATGTACATGTAAATCACGGCGCGTGTACTATCATTATCTACCCAAGCGCTAGCGTTAATCCAATTATCTAATTATCTATAAAAACAACAAGCGTTGCCAGATAGTCCATGCCGTGGACACGGTGTAATGCACTTTGAATAAAATGTCGAATACTTTCTTATTGAAATTTGATGTTGCATCTGAAAATTTTAGCGCACTACTTATTTTAGCGCAACCATGCCTTTGCGCTAATGGCGCTAAAATAAATCTAGCGCTAAATATTCTCGTTTTACAGTATACTGCTACATAATTTACAAGACTTAGCATAAACTACATAAATATGTTTCCTAAATTATGAATTCTCATTATGTGTATGTTGGTGATAACCCGATCTTTTTTAATCTCAGTAAATACAATGGATATTCATGTTTTAACAGATAAGAAATTATTCCATTTTTATTAGCAAAAAGAGATTAACTTTTAGAATTTGTAATAAAATTACTGACTCTACTAAATGTTGATAAAATTCTTATTTCTATATTTGAGGTCATATCTTATTATTTATACAGAAAGACCAAGGTCGAATGATAGAGAAACCAGTAACAAAATGTGACAGTGGTACTCAGACGGACACACACTTCATGGAGACCAATATAGTCAAATCATACGAATGGAATGAATGGGAATTAAGGCGAAAAGCTATCAAACTGGTAAGGGACATTTCTATCATATTTACTAGTGTCTGTTGTATGTTACAGGTACATGTGTATGTACATGTACATGTGTATCTTGAGAACTGTATTTTTAAAATATATCACTTGTTTTACAGGCTAATTTAAGGACAAGAATCACCCATTCTGTGCAGACCAATCTTAGTAATCTTAGAAGAGACACTGCCATTCAAGTCTGGCCACCCAAGTATGTATTATCCTGAACTATATGAACAAACATTGAATAAGTCTCTGCGAACCATCAATAATACTTTTACATGCTTCAATGACCCCGCTTTAAGTACAGCTTTAACCTTACTCTATTTCAAATTTTACAGAGAAAAGGAGACGCAAACAAAGACAGATGCTTATACAAACGTACCGAATCCCAAGGTGTTCTTGTCAGGGCTGAGAGGCGGCGGAATGACCAGCAAAACCAACATGGTCAAAGTGGATCTTACACAGGATGTAGACCAAACGTGATTAGACAACTGAGACTAGCTTTGTAACAGTCTGGGTTTTTTTTTTTTTGGGGGGGGGGGGGGGGGGGGGAGGGTGCTAAAATTCTTTTCATCTAGAGCTGTGATATTCAAATCTTGAAGTTATTGACTTGGACCTATATGGAAATGTTACCATTCTACATGTCACACAGACATTCTATTTATAGTATTGAACATTTATGTGAAATTAAAAATTGAAATACCATTATGTTGTTTATTGTGATTGTTTGGTTTAAACATTATTTATTTGAGTATTGGCATATAATATAATTTTACAAAAAAGAAAGTAGGGGATTGGACAACAAGAAGAACTTATATTGTGATTGTTTGATCAGAGCAAAGTGCTCTCTGCAGGTATTCATTCATCTGGTGCCAAAATATGTTCCACTGTGATTCTAAAATGTCAAGAAAGGTAAAAAATACATCAGTTTGATGTACATGTATACTAAGACTCTAGACTTGTTTGAGTATTTCTAAAATCAGTTTTTCCTGTGCAGCAAATGAGCAGCAGTATTTGTGACCGACTGTGTTGTCCTTGACTTCTCCTAAAGTCTTCAGATGTTTTAACATGAAAAGAAAATTTGAGAAGCACAGCTCTTCTCTACTTCATTAGTTTTCCTGTAATGCAATTATGACGGATTCCAGATGAAATTACACACCATAAATTACGTGCAGACATGATTCCAGGGAACATGAAAAAATACAAAGGAGTTTGAAAACGACAATTTCTCACAAGCAAAGACACTACAAATCAGAATTCAGGTCAAACTCAAGGTCATGTTCATCTAGGAAACAGAATTCGGTCAAACTCAAGGTCATGGTCATCTAGCAAGTGGAAGCTTGTAGGCAGAAAAAAATTATATCTGTACTTAGAGTGAAAATTTAAATCTTTAGTACATCAGCAGTGGCAAACACATAAATATACATGTATGTACATGTATGCTATTATAAGAAGTACATTTATGATTAAAACAAGGAATACATATTATCTGTCTCTTTCTTTATTCATCATCACAACTTTAACAGTTTCCAGAGACATTATTATAAATTTGTTAACAGCAACAACATGATTTTTTTTCACTGCATAGCATTGCACAAAAACATGATGGTGATGGCACATCTATGATTGGATGAAATGATATGTTACACAATTCTACAGAGAAGCAGAGTCAAACTAATCAAAAAATAAACCTATCTCACAGCCATTTCAGAATCAAATGCTTCTCAGAAAAGGTCATTCCTAGAATAAATCAAGCTGCTAAAATATGAGTACAAATACATGTACATGATAATATGAACACACTTACAAATGTAATGGAGCAAACATACATGTACATTGTAGTGATATTATTGCAAACTTAAATGCTCTATAAAAGGAATCAAATTACAGTAATACACATATATGTCTTACCAACATGATTACACAAGGAAAACATGTACCACAGATATGCTGCAGTATGGCATTCACTCAAAAATTAACTTACTTTTAATAGTTCAACAATTTTTCGTTTTCACATAAAACAATGGTTATGCACTGCAAATCTTACAATGAAATTCACATAGCAATTTTGAGGTTTTTGTAACTCTCTGTAAAACATATCATACAAAATAATAAAATTTGCACTGCACATGAGAATTTTAAAAGAGTTGACAAGAGGTCAATTACATGGTAAACTTAACAGTCCAGAGCTAAAATGCATGTGAATTCTGGAAGACACAACTACAGAAAATGAAAAAAAAAAAGAAAAATTATTTGGCACTAATAGTACCATGCTACCTGACAAATCTTGATGAGCACGGTTCATTTAATTCTTGCTTTGGGACAATTTTTACTTTTTTCTGTCTTTAAATATTCTACCTAGAGACATTTTAAGAAGTTTCAAAACTTTGCTTCTTTCATCTGGAATACTTTCATATATTGGAGCAGATCAGATGAAAAAACAAACTACATCTCAAAATCATTAAAATTTCCTTGGACCATGCAGATCTTTTCACTTGAATAAGGAAGATCGCAAATACATCTAACAAAAGTTGTACGGTTGTTTTCACGCACTTCCTGATTGTTCTCCATTGTCTTGACGTCATCAATTTACTTGGGCAGAAAAGGTGCCCAAGTTTTGAACAATGGTTTAGGTAGGTGACTATAATACAAAATGAATGAATATGCAGCACACGCTGTAGTTGCAATCTTCCATATTGTAAATCTATTAATGGGTAGTTTTCATAAATTTGAAAAAATCTTTAAGACCTAATGGTGACCTTGATCAGAAATAACGGTCATTTGAATTTAAACAGACATCTACTAGATAGAATCCTTAGGATAGAGCACTCTCTGGTTACCCATTTACACAGAACCTGTTCATCCTAAATTTAGAATAATCACATCTTTTACAGATATATATCGGTATATCACGTATGAAGTCTACTATTCTCAATCTTTTACATTGTGAGACTGAAGAATAATATATAGATTTTTCAAAGTGAGCATTATTTTCCCAAACTTCATATGGTTAATTTTGTGCATTCTTGTTTAAAATTAATTTAGATTCAACATAAATTAAGAAAGTCAAAGATGTGGGAAGAATAATCACGGCAATGGCGAGTGGGTGTGAATTTCATCCTTTTGAAAAAGATTTGCAACACCTCAATCTCAGTGTCCTGGTAGATTCTATTATTCTCCAATAATTCACTGTGCAAGATTCATTTTCAAATAAAATTAAGCTTTCTATTTTGGTAAGGATCTTAACCTCAAATATAACCTAATCTTGACCTGGATTAAACCCTGTCAGGTTTGTTTGTCATCTTAATTTTGCATCACAAAATCTGTACACTACAAGGTTTATATGTGCAACACAACAGTACCTCTCGACGATACAGTGGCAATACATTTACATCGATGTGGCTTAAAAATTCACTAAAATAAAATCAGCACCATTACAAAACTGAGCAGTATACATATAATGTACTATCAAATACCAAATATCAAATACATGTACATGCTAAACTCTACTGTATAAAATAGTTTGCAAATACATTTGAATATACATGTACATGTAGAATTAAAGTCTAATATTTACATGTTTATATATAAAACAAATACTGTGGTCCCTGAAATATAGTTTATAATCAAATTTCTGACTGTTTTAAAAATCTTAAATAAGGGTGATCAAATGATGTAAGAGCTGACATGCTGATTTTGGTTTGTTTTTTTTTTAAATGAAGGTGCATGTCAATAATACATATAGTTACCGACTTGTAAAATTTGTTGCTCTATAATGAAATAATACTGATTCATCTAATTTGAAATTTTTATATACTTTTTTTGCATAATCAATTACAAAAAATATTCAATTCAAAAAGGTGAAAGAGTTATAGAATAACTTGACAAAGTTGACACAGCATATGATATTACAAGCAACATTTGAGTGTGGAAACTAGTAAACAAATGTGTGTAGATAGACAGATAATGGATTGAATTTCTAAAACATGTTGACCAAATCTAGAGAAAGTTTTTTAAAAATTTCTAAACTATGAAAATCCCAAAGTGTGAAGACAAACAGACAAAATGCCCTGTTACATATACATTTTGTACATGTACTTCCTAAGAAATTAAAGCAGTAAATATTAAAATTTAAACAAAATTAAAACACTATATCACATAGAATATTAAGTGTGACACATTCTGCTATCTATGATGCTATGATTTGATTACATCATAAACCCTTGTTGAAGTAGACTTTCTCTGGAGGTGATGGTAAAGCTAGTATCTTCTCCTGAGCTGCCTTCTCTAAATGGCTGACTTTCATTGAACTTAAAGGATAAAACACAATTATAAATTACAAAATATATTTGACGAAGTATTCTAAAACTTTAAGATTTTTTTTAAGAAACGAGAAAAGGTCCTCTTAATATACTTAAGGAAAAATCGTCATTGCCTGTCTAATGATGACAATGAGAAGATTAGAATACTGATTTCTTCAAAGAGCAGATACTCACTCAATAGTCATGTAGGATCCAGATTAACTTATACCAACTCAAGGCATGTTCACCTTTAACCTTGGTCAAGTGGAACATTCATGTATTTGAAGTTAACATATATGTACATGTATACCACATTTTACCTCACTAAATCGCAACGTACAAGGTGATACACATGTACATGTACACTAAATATCCTTAGTGTTAAGAACTTTGGTCTATTCTTCCATGATTCCGTTTGTTACATTAACCAATCAAATTTTCATCTCCCTGCTTCATAGCTTAGTTTTTATTGATAAGCGAGACTTTGAGAAATTCTAGGATTTTAAATAAACAACCACTGAATATTTGCTATAAACACTGTGGTCAAATCATATCGGTCTTGCTGGAGATCTTTTCCGATTAGTTATATACATTGTAAATTATTAAAATATTATGAACTTCAATTAAAGGGTATTATAGCAACTATACCTTTTCTGCGGGAACAATGCACAGCATATAGGAGTTGCAAATGCCAAACTGAAATAAACACAGTATCCATAATTACTAAATAAATCACTCACTGTAAAGAAAAGTAATTAAAAGTACGTATAGTTGGGTTTTTTTCAGCTGCATTATCATGATTTTATCCTCAAATTTGATGTAGAATCTGATTTAGAAAAGTTCTATATCATTCTAAATCTAACATACAAATATTTACTTACAAGAAGCCCACGAGGAGGACCTGTATAGGAGCATTCAAATACGGCATTTTCTGTAAATTAAAATACATATACAATATAAGATGTCATAATGAATAAATCCACCAACATCTGGCATGTTGGACATTTGGAGATCCCTCAATTGGATAGGGAAAAACAAAGCAACTAAAGGTTTATTTTATAAACAGGACATTGGTAAAGGTAATGAGATGGATGCTTTACAGTTAAGTCAAAAAGTATCTTGGCTACATGCATGCATTATGTGCGTCAACAAATACGCTTGTAGTTCCTTAACACAGTGGGAACAATTGGTTTTTCTGTAATTTTGTGTGATATAGATTATTTATCACAAAAAGGGGAATGTGATGCAGTGTAAGGATGCCATAGCTATGAGCTTTATCCAAAATAAGAGAATAATATCTTTCTATAAGGCTGAAGAAACGATTGGCGTTATTCATGTAGATCATTTTTTTACGTTATTAATACAATGTAGTTAATATTTTTCACTTTATTTTGGATACAACTCACAGCTAAGACATTCTTACACTGCAATGTATCTCCCTTTTTGTTATAAATGATCTATATTGCTAAAAAATATAGAAAAACCGGTTGTTCTGTGTTGCGAGATTACCCATCGTGCTTCAGGTATTCATGGTAGAAATGATAATCCAATGCACTTAACACTGATTTATGGTACATTCACATGGAGGAGACTTTAGATAGGTCTTTATTCGTACAATAATAAGTTAACTTCTCTCAAAGATACAATGTAGTTCATGGTGTCAACAAATTCTTACACTTACCTGCATGAAAGGTTTCTTCTCTAGTTGATTCATAATGAGGGGAGGGATCACTGTAAACATAAAGAAATCATTTACTGTCATGAAAGAATATTTTGCTATTAAGTACATGAACTTAACAAATCAATAATACTTATTCTTGAAACACAAAAATGCTGTAAGAAAAATTTTGTAATTATAACATCAAGACGTTACGCTTGGGGAAAATATTCACAATACAAACATTCCATGCCTTTGTAAGAATGCAGCAGCGTAACATGTATTTTATCATGGGGTAAATATTTGCAAAGTCCCTTGATTCGTGAAAAAAGGCCAAAAATTACCCCCATATCAAAATTTTAAAGTTTACAGTATATATTTCATTACATGATGCATATACTTTTACTTACTCATGCCAGGAGATGCCATGAGGATACGAGATATAACAACCTGTGAGATGGCGCTACGTGCTGCAG
Source organism: Pinctada fucata (assembly GCA_028142955.1). Lineage (NCBI taxonomy): Eukaryota > Metazoa > Mollusca > Bivalvia > Pterioida > Pteriidae > Pinctada > Pinctada fucata. Next base: position 39,745,409 of record AP027105.1, on the reverse strand, counting down.
CCGTGGACTCTCCTAAACGATTACCATTCTCATCAAATATAGGAATGCCGTTTGAAAGCTCCCTGGAGTGAGAAGGAAAATACAAGTCATAGCATGTAAATATTATTATGATTACAAATGTATCTATGATTAATATTCTTATTGATATTGTTTCTTCTGCTGTACTTTAATCATGATTATTTACAACATATTAAACAACAACATTTAAAATACTTATGAATTTATCATGCATCATGCAATGCACAATAATATAAGTTTTAAAGAAATATAGTTTTTGGTAAGGTCTCTCAATCAGCCTAATTTGGGGCCCATATTAGGCCACAGTCCCAATGTAAAATAGTATCTTTTTTCCCAATTTATTGACAATTTTTCCCAATTTGACACCTAATGGAAAATTTGACAAAATGAGTTAAAAATTCTTATTTTCAAGAAAAAAAGGCATCCAAACTTATTTTATATAATTATTTTCCCAATTTATGTCACTATTTTTCCCAATTTCAAAGGCCCCAGGCCCAGGCCCAAGTCCCAAAAATGGGTGTGAGAACCCTGTGGTATGTGTTCATCTCTATTTTAAAAAAATGAAACATTTAAGTGGCATAACTTTTTCATGATTTGCGATACAACATTCAATTTTTACATGGCACAAGACCATTCCATAGGTTCCCAACTTTTTCTATCCTGTGACCCTGACCTTGGAGTCTGACTTACTTTTCTTAGTCTAAAACCTTAATTGGAAAGTGATAGGGATAAAACATGTGTTCATGTATCTCTCATGGCAGGGTCTTCCAACTGGTACTAAAACTTTTTACAATGTGACCTTGAAGATGAAAGCTCATACTGAATTTCATGATCAAGTTTAAACTCACCTGGATCCCCTTTACTCTATCCAGGGTTATCAGACATGGCTACTTTTTGCCCACAGTACTAGGGGAGGAAAGGGAGGAAGGAAGGTAGGAGTTTGATCATTCCCCACTTAATGATTGGGTTTTGGAGAAATTCTTTTTTTCACAACTTTTTTTAATAGCAGTATAAAATTGTCTTCTTAGTAATGCAATTTAAATAGTTTATCATGAAAAAAAATTGTATATTTTGAATATTTAATAAGCCAAAGAGTGCAAAATTGTTGCAGACCTCTATGAATAAGGGTTCTGTTGGTAGAAACTGGGGCATTAGGGTGACCTAACTTATGCATTTAATGCCCTGTTTACACTACGGGTTTAATGCGCATTAAATCAAATTTAATGCGCATTAGATTTTAGCTGCGTTCACACGGAGAATCTAATGCGCATTAGTTTTATTCGCATTAGGTTTAATGCGCATTAGATTTTGCCGTGTGAACGCAAAGCGAATCTAATTCGCATTAAATCTGGCGCATGCGTATATGATTTACTAGAATTCTATAGTACGTTTACATCATAACTGGGCACTTCTAATCACCTTTGGACCTCGAAACATAGAATAAAAGGTAAAGATACTTGATTTCATTCACAATGGACACTGTGCTACATCTATTATATTGACTTACGTAGAGTAACATTGTATTATGACGTCATCTTATCTCATAATGACGTCATGCTATGCATGTATTAGCTCAACTTACGAAGAGGTAAATTATTTTGAGAAAAACAATATATAGGTGTGATTCGACCTTTTTACTATCTAACGTATATGACTCTCAATGCAAATGTACCAAAATCTAATGTGCATTAGAATCTGTCGTGTGAACGCAATGCGAATCAAATTCGCATTAGAATAAAGCGCATCAAATCTAATGCGAATTAGATTTAATGCGCATTCGTGTGAACAGGGCATAAATGTACACAGCCGTTTTTGCCTCATATGAAATTCATGTGAAATTAACATGAACTTTACATGAAAGTTCACATGAAATTTATGTGAAACGAGCACGAACATAAAATTTACATGAAATTTTTCACATGAAATTCATGTGAAGATTTTTACATGGATCTTATGTGAATTCAGTTTCCTGTGAAGGTCACTTAGAAAAATTCATGTAAAATTCATGTGAAGGAAATTTATGTGAAATTCATGTGAAATATTTTTCACATAAATTTTACATGAAATTCATATGAATTTTACATGAACTTTCATGTGAAATTTACATGATGCTCATTTCATATGAATTTCATATGAGGCACAATTGGCTGTGTAGGTGTGGCCAGCAAGAGCCTGGTAAGATGGCATGTTCATTACATATAGGGGAATGGTATATCAAACAAATATCATTGTACCTGTAAGACAGAAGCCCTTCTAAGAGAAACATTTAAGTACAGGTCCAAATACATGTAAGAATCAGGCAGGGGTGATACATGAAAAATTCTTGCTGAACTTTTTATTCCTGTTTTGATACATATGGGTGGTACAAACAAACAGAATGGAATTCATTTCTCAATGTTCGTTTGGTGAAACAAGAAATTCACCTCATACTTTATAAAGAATTATGAAGGAAAAGAAATGGCAGAAAACTATCCTTACATACATGTAATTCAACCAAATTTGCTATCTCAATATCTTTCTTCGCCATCCAAGTACGAGGAAAACTCCTTCTGAACATTCATATGGAGGCTGATCTGAACACATTTTAAAAGAAAAAAGTTCAGCAAAAATTCTAAGGTTTTTCAACTGCCTCATCCTTAAGTGGACCTGTACTTACATATATAATGGACATCTTTTTTATGATTCTTAGTTTGTACCTACCTACTCCTCATACAAGGTATATTGATACAGTTGGCAGAGGCTACAGCAGTGAATGGAACAAAGCGACCTATCAAAGGTGGGAATCTCTGCCAAAAAGATATACATGTATAATAAAAATATGTATATTACATATATAATGCAAATATACATGTAAATTGTTTACTCCAACTGTATTGTTTTTCTTTTTTAGGGCATATACCATGTGTAATAAAGAAAGATTTCTAAAAATCTAACAATAAGCATAATTACATTTCAGGTGGAAAAGGCATAATAAGATAAAAAGATATAATGTTTTGTATGTAATTGTTTAATGATAAAGTATTTTTTTAAATAAATAATTCATAAAGATAAATAACCCTTTTAAAATTCTCAAGGGTGCCTGATTTTTTGTTTTTTAATTCACATCATACTTACCTTAACCAGACTGTTAATGCCCAGAGCAGTACCCACAGCTCCACCAGTGGCCAAAGCATAGGATATTCCTAACTGACTGAAATAAACAGTTAAGGTATTAGACGTATAAAAAGAATCACCATGCAAAACCAGTACTTTTTTTAAGTATCAGCTTAAATGATGTATTCCTCACTTTGTGACATTTTTATCTATGGCTTTTTAACTTAGCATAAAAGATTTGTGACCCCAGCTCTGTCCAACATCGGCTAACATAGGCAGACATCAGAAATATACAATTTTTCACGGTCAAAACAATCCGTAAGTACATGTAGTTCGCTATACATGTACACATGATGCCTTTATGTACATAACATGCATAAATAACATTTGGAGCAAAATTGTATTTCATTCCAAAGGCAAAGATCAAAATTACTTGCAAAATACCTTATCATATCAATGCAGTTTCTTTCGCAATTTATACATGTTTTTAAAATTCAATCTCCGAGAGATTTTAATATTATTGATACTGGAAAGAAAATCAAACACGGTTCAAGCAATGAGTAAATATACAAAACATATAGAAGTACTCACGACACTGGTATAGGATGATCCCCACTCCTGTTGGTGTAGTTGACAACAGCATTAAACGTCTGGTTAAACCACTGCCAAAATATCACTGCTGGTGTTGTCCTAAATCAGACATAGTACTCTATTTTAATATACATTTTGGATGAATAAAAGGTCATTCTAAGTACAATAGTTTTTTTATAAATTTTAGCAGACTTTTTACAAAGAAGATTCCAAGTCGATTAGAACATGTAGAATGTCAGATTTAATCGAACATAACAAAAGTGCTGTACATGTACTCACTTTAGCACATCCTAATTTTAGTGGAGACAAGGCAAAATTTGGCAAATTAACATATAAGCGTAATCATGAATTTGTGCATTTGACTTATTTCTAGATTTTCCTTTATAACCTATAAGAGTTTAATGATTTAGTGTAGTATTGAACTAGTGCTAACTCTTAGACTACTGAAATATCACTTTCCCTAAATAAGTACACTTACAAGGCTCTCACACCAAATTTTGGGACTGGGGCCAGGGCCTTTGAAATTGGGAAAAATGGCGACATTTTCTCAAAAATTGGGAATATATATGAAATAAGTTTGGATTCCTTTTCACTTGAAAATGACAATTTTTAACTTATTTTGTTGAATTGAATTGAATTGAAATGATCTGAATTGAATTGAACTTTAACTCATTTTGTTGAATTGAATTTTCCATGAGAAGTCAAATTTGGAAAAAGGTCAATAAATTTGGGGAATAAAAATATTATTTAATTTGCATTGGGACTGGGGTCAAATATGGGCCCAAATTAGGCTGATCAAGAGCCCTGACTTACAGTATCACATTTCAAATAATGAGCAAATGTAATCAATCATACTTGTAAAAGGTCATCATACATCCAGTAATAGTCATGTTCATTGGTACTTGAGCTGACATACGACCAATCAAAAACATTTTCTCTTTGGTGTCTGGGTGATATGCCGAGTCATACAGTTGTTTGGCTCTCCACAAGTCATCCTCATTGATCTGTAGTGACTCTCCTTTCCTACAATTATTTTTCATAATAATTTAATAAAATAGCAATCCAAGGAATGCTTGTGTCGCCTGCGAAGCAGATTATTATTCTAGAAAGTTGATCAAATTTATTGGTATCAGTAGAAAAGTATTGTCAAATGAAATTCATTTGAAATATCAGACCTCTTAATTACAAATAAAAAGATATGGTTATTCTCCAATTTTCAGAAAAGAGTGTCAATCATCTAGGTCAAGGTCACTACGTAAAAATTGGTAACAAAAAGGTCTCATCATAAGAAATATTAAAGACCTATTTAATTAATATAAGTATTTCTACTTGTTTCCCAATTCTGTAACAATATTTGTATGTATTATATGACTTTGAATGAAATAAATACCATCTTAAACTAAAAGATATATCCATTCTTAATTTTTTTTTGAAGTAGGTCAAATATGTAGGTCAAGATCACTAGGTGAAAAATTATTGTATGTGTAGGAAGGTCTTGTCACAAGGAATACACATGTGAAATACCAAAGCCCTATCACTTACCAATCAAAAGATATAGCGAATCTTATCTTTTTTTCAAAAGTAGGTCAAATATCTAGGTCAAGGTCACAAGGTCAAATATTATGGTATGTGTGGAAAGGGGTTGCCACAAGGATTGCACATGTGAAATATCAAAGTCCTAGCACTTACCAATCAAAAGATATATCCATTCTTAAGTTTTTTGAAAAGTAGGTCAAATATGTAGGTCAAGGTCACTAGGTCAAAAATTATGGTATGTGTAGGAAGGTCTTGTCACAAGGAATACACATGTGAAATATCAAAGCCCTATCACTTACCAATCAAAAGTTATGGGCTGTGACACCCAAAGTGTGACAGACAGACAGACGGACGGACTGACAGACGGACAGACGGACAACGGACAAAGTGATCCCTAAGTGTCGCTATGCTTCGCAGGCGACACAAAAATAAGGATTTTCATCAATATTTTAAATATCTAGAAAAATATTAATTTGCAAGAGAAACCAGACTATTATTATTTTTATTGCACATGATACCTGTGCATTTTAACATTGTTTCCATAAATATTCAGTCTTATTTTCTATCTATGTAGATATGAGTGATTTGCCCAGTATTATTTGCTCTATAAAGTATGCAAAATTAAATTATCCAGTACTTCTTATTTTATATCTAAAGAGATGTAAAACTGATTATCCCTGACAGACAAACCAACAGGCCAAAACTATCCCCTAAATTAGAGGGGCATATAAAAATATTTTAAAAATTGACATTAATTAAATGTATAAGACCTTACCTGTATCTCTCAACAATATCTTTAGCATTATTTAGCTGACTGGTGGTAGCTAGAACATTCAGGGGATTTGTGGTGATAAAGAAATGTTTAGCTCGTCCCACAAAGGTCTCCTGGTCATAACGTGGTTCCTCTATGTTAATTCTATGAGCTGGTAAAGATGACATGGCATTCAATTTCTGAAAAATGTTTGATTCAGTGTTACGTCAAAATAAATTATTCTAATACACAGTATACTAAGTAACAACTTTTCACTCTAGGATGATGCCTTTCAGTTCATAACTTCATATCAAGTTCAGTTCACAGTGCTGGTGATTTTTTGTAATTTTTCCTATTTCATGATACAAATGTACATGTATTTGACAGTGTATCAATAGAATTAAATTCACTCCCATCCCATACAGAATTTCAGTTTAAGTTTGTTATTAAATGGAAGTACATGTACATATACATGTAAACCAGTTCTTGTATAATGAGATAGAACCTATCCTCCCTCTGTGTTACAATAATTTGTAAGGTTACCATGATCAACCTAATCATGCATGAACATTAATCCTCTCTCAGGGTTGATACTCCAAGGATTAAATTTAATCATCAAAAGAAAATGGGATCCTTTTACATTGTATATAGCCTGAGTTGAATACAGATACATTTGTACATGTATCTCTTTCAATGTCACTCTATTTTGATCAATGATTTCTTTATTTCATGTATTTTACTATTGAGATAAAATACATGTAATCATTTGAAACTGAACTTGTAAATTCATTGTGATACAAATTTGTATTGAATTTTCACAATTTCTCACAAATCCCAAATTAGCCTGAAAGTTTTCACTTTAATTAGCTCTGGCTAAATATCATTTATTGTCAGCAAGTACTAACTTTTATTACAGCACAATTAAAATCTGATTGTCCTTGACATTATTTTTATACAGCCTGGGGTCCAACTTGTACATGTTATATTAACTTACACAAGCAAATTAATTTTAGCATATATAACTTAAACAAGTTTCAGCAGGAAAAACTGCGGCAAAATTTGAACCTCTTATCTGATCTGAGTACTTTTCTTGTGAACTCAGCATTTGCAACGTTATAAATAATCAATTGGTCAACCTCCTAGTATATCTCACTATCCAGCACATGCTTTGTGAGTCTGGCGAAAGGCCCTAAAAATAGGGTCCTGTAGGGAATATTATTTCTGTCATTAAATCCTATTTACTAGCAGTAGACAAGATAATTCACAATAAAGTTAGGTCAGATACAAAGTGTAGTGCCAGATGCATCTTCTGTATGTGAATTGTAACAATATATCACAATACTTTGAGTAAAAAGTGTTAAATCAAAAGCACTATTATAACTTCTTAAGGTTACATGTATCAGTATAATTCTTTAAAAAAATGCTTTTTCAATCATAACTTATTTAAGTTATAAACTCATGAACATAACTTGTATAAGTTATAAGTGATAAAAGTTGCATAACTTCAACATGTTATCATCTACATTGTATAATGACTATTTAAGTTGGACCTCTGACTGTTACAGTGGGAAAAGTTATTATTTTGCGGCTGAACTGCAGTGATAGTGACCATACAACACTTTTGTAAAACATATGCCCCTCTGTAATAGTTAAAATTTGACTATTGCGTCAACAATCAATAAAAGGAATAATGAACATGACCTTAACTTTTGACCCATTTAAGAATAAAGAGGTGTCTTTGATCCCTAATCATGCTAATGTCCAGTATTCATATATCAAAATTTGTTTTGAAAGGGTGAAAGGATTGATGAGAAATCATCTGAATTCAATATCTTAAGTCTATTTCTCTTAAGTGTGACCTTGACCTTTGACATTTACCTCACAATCAATAGATTTTTTTCTCTCCTATAAAGTCATCTTCTCGAGACAAGTGTAAGTAATATCTTACTACCCCTTGTTGGATGTCAAACTATAAATCTAAGAAATTTTTAATTTTCCACTATTCAGAGCGCCATCTAATAAGCATTCAAAAGTTATGTCCCTTGAGAATTTGTCATCACCAGCCGACTAGCACACATATTTTGAAAGTTTTCATTCGATTTTGGTACAAAGTCAAGTACCTAACATACCTATTAAACATAAGAAACGTATCGGCTCGCTGAAAATTAAACACATGTCCCTCTTATTAATTTGTACCGGTATCCGGCACCGCTATATTATTTTCAAACCTTCACTTTGTACACCTCAGGTCAATTCTCATTGGTCCAGTGTACCTCACACTGGAGCCAATAAAACTGGCGAATTTATAGTGGCAAGCAATTATGTTTGACATCCGACAAGGGGGAGTCAGATATTATGTACACTTTGTCTCGTGAAGATGCTGCAAAGTTAGCATACATGTATAATATCAAATTTTGTAAGAATAAGTGAAATGGTACTTGAGTTATCATCTGGAAACTATTATTCAAGTACTTTTTCCTACCAGGTAACAATTAATTTAAGCATATATCCAAATTTGATTTGGATTGATGAAATAGCACTAAATTGAGTTATAACCTGGAAACTTATTATTTTAAGTGTGTGTTTTCTTACACAGTTACAGTGCTAATCTTACCTACATGTAATACCTTTGACCTAGTGACCCCAAAATCAAGTGACTTCTTTCCCTCTTAATGAGCCAGCATAAATCCAAATTTGATTTGGATTGGTGAAATATAGCTGCTTTTGAGATACCAATGTTACACTAGCCAATTTATTCTACATAGCCTGTCTCCTCATAGGCCCAAATTTCAAATGACATATTTTCCCCCTAAATGTTGATGGCTTTTCATGTTTTATGTATCTATTTATTCCAAATTAAATGAACTTTAAGGGAAAATTATTTTCAGGAACATCAAACAAATTTATCCAATAAAAATTTTGAATCTAAAATATGCAATATTTGACATTTTTGTTTTCTCTATATAATCTATAGTAAAAATCCCAATGATCTTCAACACCATGTTCCCATCTTTAATTCAATGGGTTTTTTTTTACATCAAATACCGGTACATACCATTTTGTAAGTTTTATATGTACTATCTCAAAAAATTATTACAGTAATAATATTCTTAGCCATTAATGAGAGATTAAAAAAAAGATATTAAAAAAAAAAAACACCTCAAAATCCTTCAATTTTTTTAAACATCGAAGTGACATGAAGGTTGAGATTGCATTAATTTATGTGTTTTACCCTAAAAGTGACCTTGACCTTTGACCTATTTATCCCAAAATCAATTATAGGCTTCTTCCCATTTTGACATTAAGAAAGCAAGTGTCAAAGTTTTATTTGAACAGGTGTAAGCTTCCTTGAGTTATCATCTGGAAAATGAAATTGTGACGTGTCGGAATAAACAAAATAAAGAATGATACAATATGACCGACAATAAGCAAACTGGCTGGAACATGAAAGGCTAATTAAAATAACTTTACATCTTTCTTCATTTCAAATTGAAATTATATACTAAAGATCTAAAGCCCCTGTCACACCTACACGTTCTCTCGAGACGTTCTTACTACGTCCTTGAAGTCCTTGAAATTTTTCATGAACGTAGTGAGAACGTGGCATTTTTCACCCGGAAGGGCTCTCCGAAAGGATAAATGACGACTCCAATACGTGCGCAACACGAACTTTAGCGTCCGTAATACGTTAGTAGCGCGTCCTTCCCGTCTTTAATACGTTTAGTCAAGTTCGCACTACGATCGGCCCCAAGTTCACACGACGACGAAGGCGTCTGTGTTGCGATCGTACAGCGTTATTACTACGTTCTCGAAGTCCTTACTGCGTTCATGCTACGATCATGACACGTTCAAAGGATAAATTGTTTCAACAAGGTCTATTTTGATTTTTTCGACCTCTAAAACCAAGAACGTGGTAAGGATGGCAGAGACGTGACGATCTCCATATGATTATATGTAAAAGTTTGAGCCATCCAGAATACGACCCTAGTACGATCGCGACACGTTTCTAATACGTCTATGAAGTTCACAATACATGTACGTTCCAAGGAGTCCTTAACACGTTCTGTCATCAGCGTGTCCTCACTACGACTGTTTTGAACAGTTCAAAACGGTCGTGGTGGCTCGGCGTAGTCCGGCACGTTCGCCAGCGTCCTTACTACGACCGCAATACGTATCAGCGAGTTCTTACTACGTTCCCCGCGTCCTTACTACGTTCACGCCACGTTTCGTACAATTTTGATGGTCGTAGTGCGAACGCCATGCCAGAATGCGTAGGTGTGACAGGGGCTTTAAAATAAGTTTGAAATGTCCCTGGATGTCACTACTGATTTCCAAATGGGGCGGCTTGAATGTGTCAGAGGAAACTCTGGCAAACATATTTCGGTCGGGACTAGACCTTTGGTTGGTCGATTGAGCAGTATTGAATAAATCTTGGATCTATTTCTATCTACATCTATAGAATTATTTCTACGACACATTACAGTAACAATACCTTGACAGTCTTGAATTTGTTTACGTTTAACGCGTTTGCAAGTGAGATTTGGAGGTGTGTGCAAAAGAAAAACATATGATTGGCTGAAATAATTTTACTTAACAAAAGTATGAACGCATAAAAAAGAAACAAAATCCGCGGAGAATAGGGTGCGGGAATAGGGTACACTCGACAAACACAAAAAAAGTCGAGGTTTTATTTAATTTCTTTCAGATTGTTTTTGGCTCGTATATCTGTCTGTTTGTCTTTAAAAAAACACTTAAATCTGGCAAAAGTTGACGTACACTTTTAACCCTCTAGTGCCCCACGTATCAAATATGATACATCAAGTTTGCTTGTCTGTACTTCACTTGTTTTGAAAAGAAGAGTAACTAAATCAGCATTTATTGCTTAACCTCACACCAGGGTATAAGCTTTCTAGAGGAGTTTTCTGATATTTCTAATTATATCCTGAAAATGACTGTATCATATATGATACATTTGGCAAATCATGGCAAAATGAAATTTATCCAAAAAAATGTATTTCATCTATCAAATTTGTATATTGTTCATATTTCATTCTATGCACAATAAAATCGGAAACTTTAATTATTCGTTTCAATTTTTGAATAAACAAAAGGATAAGAAATTAATTGAAGATTTAGAAATTCCACTAATGACCGATGTATCATATATGATACACACCCAAAAATTGTTAGAGACGGAATTTCGCTTCGCCCCCTGGACATCCATTAAGACATTAAAATGGAAATTTCTAATCAAGTGATTTTAGAATAGCTTTCTTTCTTCCGGTTTTGTAGGATATAAACGTTAAGAAACATTCTATGGAACGCCATCGCTGTCTTATGATGAGAGATTTCAATATATGGTATGGTTTAATCAATATACGCGGTGGTAAGTACATTATATGCGGTGGTAAGTACATTATATGCGGTGGTAAGTACATTATATGAGGTGCTAAGAACATTATATCCGGTGGTAAGTACATTTTATGGAGTGGTAAATACATTATATGCGGTGCTAAGTACATTATATGAGGTGCTAAGAACATTATATGCGGTGGTAAGTACATTATATGGAGTGGTTATTACATTATATGCGGTGCTAAGTACATTATATGCGGTGTTAAAAACATTATATAGGATGGTATGTTCATTACACGGGGTGGTTAGTACATTATATGCAGTGCTAAGTACATTATATGGGGTGGTATGTTCATTTCATGGGGTGGTTAGTACATTATATGCGGTGCTAAGTACATTATATGCAGTGCTAAGTACATTATATGCGGTGCTAAGAACATTATATGGGGTGCTAAGTACATTATATGCGGTGCTAAGTACATTATATGCAGTGTTAAGTACATTATATGCGGTGCTAAGTACATTATATGCGGTGCTAAGTTCGTTATGTGATGATTTCGTTATGATAAACATTCTTATGACCAAGATTAAACATTTCTGAGACTCGGATCGCGGCACTCCTCGTATTTACGTTTTTGTGGCCTTTAAACACAAATATTTATTTGAGAAGATAAAATAAATACTATGTTGTTTAATTGAGGTATATTTCATTGTATTTTATTCAAAAAAGTGAAAAGATTAAATCTTTGGCAATCAGTGAAATCTGTTCTACAATTTCATCCCTTCCACGCGAGGGTTCGGTGGCGTAGTGGTGAAGACGTAGGATTGCAACTACCAAGGTCGTGAGTTCGATCCTGGCCACGGGTACATTTTATTTTTCAAAATTTTTACAAAGTTCTTGTTTTTTTTTTTTTTAAAGTGAGAGGCACCATGATATCAATAGGCATTGTTTCCGTATATTGTATATGCTTTTACTTATTAGAAGAGCTTTGTACAGTACAGATAAATTATGTGATATTAGTAAAGAGTAGATTAATTCTGTAACACTACGTTACTAATATATAAATTATTATTTTTATTTTAGCTTGTGATATTCAATTTACGTGGTCTAAGAGAGAGAGAAAAAAAAAAACAGGGTGACGTAAAAATTCTATATCATTATTTTTTTATTCTAATAATTAGAATAAAAAAAAATAATGATATAGAATTTTCACGTCACCCTGTTTTAAGAATATCAATGTAATCGGCAATCTCTGAAATCCAGAAACTGAGAGAAAAAAACGGTTGTATTTCTTTCTTCTCGGCCACTTATGTAGCTTTCTGGCGCGAAATACACACGGTGTAGATATAGACAAATTTATTTCCTTCCAAACGGTTAAATATTTGATCGGAACACACTGTGAATAGATTGTTCCATGATATAAAAAGAAAAAGATGGCAATTATAACCTACTTTTAATATCGCTCTAGAGATAAATTTTAAAATAGTCATCCATCCCCTTTTTTTCATTTTTGCCTGTGGACATTGTTTCCCCCCTCGCTTCAGAACCCCACTTGTCCAGAAAAAGTGTCTTATTGATATACATGTACACCTTTGGTGAATGTGGCATTGTAAAGCGAGGAGGGGGACGCTGTTGTGTCAAAGCGTTTCCGTTTTCCATTGTTTTCTTTGTAAAAATGCTTATTTTGACCCAAATACCGGTCTTTTCTTCCACGCCCCCCCCCCCATGATAGAGCTGGGAAAAAATGTTGAATCCTTTTGTGTTTATGTGTCCTTTTGGGTTAATGATAAACCGAGTCTCAAAAATGTTTAATCTTGGTCATCAGAATGTTTATCATAACGAAATCACCACATAACGAACTAAGCACCGCATATAATGTACTCACCACCCCATATAATGTTCTTAGCACCGCATATAATGTACTAAGCACTGCATATAATGTACTTAGCACCGCATATAATGTTCTAACGACCCCATGTAATGAACATACCACCTCATATAATGTATTTAGCACCGTATATAATATACTTAGCACCCCATATAATGTACGTACCACCCCATATAATGTTTTTAACACCGCATATAATGTACTAAGCACTCCATACAATGTACTTAGCACTCCATATAATGTACTTAGCACCGCATATAATGTTCTTAGCACAGCATATAATGTACTTACCACCGCATATAATGTTCTTAGCACCGCATATAATGTACTTATCACCGCATATAATGTTCTTAGCACCGCATATAATGTACGTACCACCCCATATAATGTTCTTAACACCGCATATAATGTACTAAGCACTCCATATAATGTACTTACCACCGCATATAATGTACTTACCACCGCATATATTGATTAAACCATCCAATATATTGAAATATCTCATCATAAGACAGCGATGGCGTTCCATACATTCTGTAATACATTGTAGTAGTACATGAATATTACCCTCTACAACAATCTCATTGAAACTCGTTCTATCACACTCCTATTTTTAGTTTTGTTCAATCACACTCCTATTTTTAGACAAAACTAAAAATATGAGTGTGATTGAACGAGTTTTAATGAGATTGCCTCTACAAAGAATCGTCGCAGTTTTTATCCCCCCCCCCCCCCCCCAAATCGAAAAGAATACAACTTACCGGTATTCATGATGGATCTCCATATTGTCAAAGCTACCATGTATGCTAAAGCATCGACTTTTTTCCTCATTATAACTTTCATGAACTTGGAATTTAAGCGTTTCCCTAAATTTTTGTCGAAATACTGGAAGATATACATGTATTCGGCCTCCAGGATAATTCCCTAAGCAGCTTTTGGTCTGTCTTGGGGTCTCAGCGACCCCATTGTCATAAAGGCATATCATCCACTTAATTTTGCTCTGACCTCAAACTATCTAAAAAGTAATTATGCTAAGGCAGTAAAGTCGGAAAAGGTAGGGACGTGGCCATAGGGCCATACTGACGGCACCTTTTTTCAATCTTAATAATAATAATACTAATTGAGCTGGTTAAGGGGTAATGACTATTTACTGGCCATATTGGATTTCTTGAAAATTAAGACTCCAGTTTTAACCATTTTTTAAAATACTATGTTTTCTGTACCTACACGTCTACATGTTCACATCTTTCTGGGCAAACACTTCATCATTTTTTTTTTCACAATGACCATTTGAACATCCGAACTACGCAGCTACAGTTCTGTAGAATTTATCAATATTATGATTAGTACTATGACCATATCACCTACAAACTTGTCACCAATAATTAACACGACTATCCCGCTTTACTAACATATATATCATGTAAATTATTAATAAATGAATCGCAAACAGTTGAGATTCTAGTGAATCATCCAAGGATCGGCACGTGAAAATGGCTACCTGTAAAACTCGTGCTCGAAAGGATCCCCGGCGTATTGTATGGACACGAGATTTATACTGAGATATCATGGGACGGTGTATTCAAAATTAAAGGACAAATGTTCGTAGACATAGATTCAGTGTAATGTGTAAGGTTAGTCATAGTGATATTCTTGAATTCTTCTGAGGTGCAGCTGTGCAGTTCGGGGCATGAATTAAAAAGTTTTCTAGTGTTGAAATATTAAAGTAGTGTAATTTTTGGTAAAATGTAGCTATTGAGGTATAGAATACTTGGGGGTAAGATAGTTAACCGGCAGGATCGAGTCTTGATTCAGTGTAAGGAATTTTTTTTATAATACACTACATAAATATAGGATCTCAAATGAATTTTCATTTCATACGATGTATTATGAAACGAGTTGTGTGTTTTATATCCCCGAGCCTTGGCGAGGGGATATAAAACGCACAACGAGTTTCATAATACATCGTATGAAATGAAAATTCATTTGAGATTCTTTTTATCACATGATATTGCCTAAAAATGTGTATTTCTAACGTGAAATCAACATTTCCGAGAACTATAGAGGCGAACCACGCCGTGATTTAGAGGTCGTCTGCTACGCCATGAGAAGTAGTGTCCCCATCGTATTCGATATTCTGTGCGTAAGAGAAAAGTATTTCAAATTTGAATAGTATTTTAATGTAAGAATTATTTAACAACAACAATTTTAATCATTGATATTGACTCTGGGTCTGAATTTAACAGTTGACCGATATTTGAAAGGTCACATTTGTCAAAGTTTATGTGATTAGGTTCCAGCCTTGACCAATCGCATTCAAGCAGAGCGATATGTAACGTGTTATCATATCATATATTTATGAAATGGCTTTATGAAACTGCATAACGGGTGTATCATGTGATAAAATTAAATATGGTGAATATGAACATTCTGTCCTTACCCTTACGTTTCATTACCATAGTTTGGACCCCCTCTGAGGTAAATGCTAGATCCGCGCCTGAATGATTTCCATGATTACAACAAAATCAACTGCATTTTTTTATCGATTCAAATATGATTACTTATGTCCTATTGCTATTTTGAGTGTGTGTCTATACAGAGAATTGGTATTTTTGAATAACTTGACATGTATGCCGTATTTTCAATGTGATTTTATTCTATTTCTATTTTTTCGCTATAAACCTCGAACTGATTCCCATGTAGTTTCGAAACTTTCACAGATTATCTCGGACTCCGATCATATCTCAACAACTGATTGGATTCATAGTATGATCGACTTTACGAAGGCGAACCTGAACACTGTAAAGTACGATCGAAGGAATTATGAGACGAGTTGTCCATTATTTAAGTTGACGTTTAAGAAAAGTACAACCAGACGAAAAAGAAAGCAGATTAGAAATTTGTTATACGAAGAAAATAATAATTTATGTCAAAAATGGATAGCAGAACAGAACCACTTCTTGCCCCAGAAGCAAATATGCAGTCAGTTCGACATCGCGTACAACATAAGCTTGCAGGGCAATTTCTGGAGGCGATTGATCCAGGCAAGTTATCTGGCACTGGTTATGTTGCCAAAATGGGTTTATGGGATTTACCAGCTAGGAATAATCTAGTCCTGCTTACAAGACTCCGGTATACTACTAACGCACCGGAGTCTTGTAGCCCCCGCCATTTTGGTAACGCGTTCTTTACGCATCGGATGTTAGCGGAAATTAGAACAGGGAAATTACGATGATTTTAGCATTGACAGCGAGAAAGATTACATTGAAAGGATGGATAATATATTAAATTATTATTGACTAACCTTTAAAATGTTAAATAAAGTCCAACACTTAGTGTAATCTTGTCATTATCTGACCACATTGGATTCACCAGTGGAATTTAGCGATACAAAAAACTCGAACCCGAGTTTTCATTCGGATCATTAGATTACAAACAAATAATATATTCGATCAATGAATTAATTACAATAATAATAATTATAATTTAAGTTGACAATACAAAGGTAAGAAAATGGTGTTTGTTTAACATACTGGCGAAATGAATATGTTTTATGCTAGGCGAAATCCCTCTTTGCCATTTAAGAGCTGACAGATATAACCTTGCGTCTCGCAGCGAGGTTACATGTATATGTTATAGAACTAGGAATAATCCACAAAGTCGGATTCATTCTCCCAATCGGGAGGCTGTCTCCAAATCAAGGCAGTACGTGATTTTTTTTCGGTAATTTGAGAATGGCTTCGGGGCCTGAGCAATTTTGAAAGTTGACGACATGATACGACCCACAGGCACATGTAGAAAGAGCGTCAATATCCTGTATGATACTCCTTTACAGGTCATAAGAGAATATATGTACTGGTGTCAGAACAGTTTCTGGACAGTAACAGTTTCCGGACAGTCGCCCTTTTCAAGTACTTTGAAGGAAATTATTTTCAAAATTTTGTGACAATTATGTAGATTTTTAAATGCAGAATTCACATCACGAATCATTTGAACAAAATTTTTCATCTAAGTTGCTTTTATCACACCCCCTTTTTACCTCGTTCTGTCCCGTTTAATCTCACGCATCGGGGGAAGTCGCCGAGAACCATACTATTTTAATCTACGTGATTTACGAAGTTTCGGTTCTATTTTCAAAATTATTTTTACACAGTCATTTGTAGAAAAAGATTGAAGAAAATAACATCCAAAGATCATCCAGTTTGGGCTGAAATTGATCGAGACTGACAAATTTGAAATCAGGTGTCCGGAAACTGTTCCAGTGATTTGCAAAAATTGGCCAAATATAGGGTCATGAAATCGGTCTAGAAACCATATTTTTTGGGAGATTTAATATTTTCTTTCAACGTGAGTATACGTGGGAAGGGCATAGCATTATTTGAGAGAAATTTGAATGTTTTCCATTGATGAACGGAAGAGTTATCCCCGAAAAACCTTCAAAATCGTCCGGAAACTGTTCCAACACCAATATAGAAAGACAAGGCTTCCGACGAATTTTCAGCTAGAAGTAGCATCTGCCATTTTTGCATTTGACATGTTTGAAGGGGAAAAAAGGGTATGACCATAAAGATTGATTTGTATATTTCCTAAAAACATAAATAATTCTTCAAAAAAGATCTCATAACATAGCCTAATCGCCTACCAAAGTTGGACTGTTTTCTACTTTCTGTCTTGAATCTCCATCAAGATCCTTGAATCAATGTTTTGTGGTTTCCTGACATTTAAATATCTTAAAGGAAAACTACCTCAGAAAATCAATTTATTCTTATAAATTTTACACCATGTGAAGCAGGACAATTTTAAATATTGTATTATGCCCTTTACAACTACCATATGTATAGTCATGGTTTCAGTAAGGTTATATGTGACATCTGCCCGGCGGGGGTATCTGACATTGATCCTTAGATCAACAATAAATTTCATTTCACATATAGATTCCTCATGATAGGGGTTTGATATTTCACATGATAGTCATTTGATATCATGACTTTTGACCTAGTGACCTTGATCTTGACCTTTGACCTACTTTTTAACTATAAGGGATAGGGCTTTGATATTTCACGTATAGATTCCTCATGACCAGAGATTTCATTTCATATGATACCATGACTTTTGACCTAGTGACCTTGACCTTTGACCTACTTTTAAACTATAAGGGATAGGAGTTTGATATTTCACATGTAGATTCCTCGTGATGAGACCTAGTGACCTTTACCTTTGATTTGCTTTTTAACTATGTATAAGGGATAGGGCTATGATATTTCACACATAGATTCCTTATAACCAGAGCTTTCTGTGTTATGTCATAAATGAATCCGATTAGAGAAAACTTCCCGCAGGGGGGGTGGGGGGGGGGTATAAATACTTTTAGGGCAGTTTTTGTTCATAGCTATGATAACCCCATATTTATTTCTGTTACAGGTCAGAAAGAAGAAATTGACAACATCAGAACAGGAAAAGTGCGACTCAGTGATCACATGGATGCAGAAACACAACAAAAATTTGAAGAGAAGTTTGAAAAATATCGCAGCAGAGAATCAGCTTACAGCATACAGAACATTCTATGGCTTATTGGATCCATTGCTGTGTTCTATTACACTGATTTCTACATTGCTGTAAGATATGATCCTAGAGTAAATAGGTATGTTGCACATCTTGAGGGTTTCTTTTGATGAGTTGAATCCCAATGAAAGGAATTCGTACATCTATGTTATCTTATATAAATGTTCCAGAGGTCAATAGGCCACTTGAATGACAAAACTCGGCTATAATTGTCAGAAGTGAAACCTTTAAGTGCCTTTTTCACAATTTTTCCACAAAAGAATAACACTTTTATGAGAGACTTTATAATGAAAAACAAACCCAAAAGATGTTCACTTAGACATTTTGAGCTCAATAACAATTTAGATTTAAAAATGGTTTATTGGAAAAGGTGATTATTTCCAAACTTTTT
This sequence comes from Pinctada fucata, assembly GCA_028142955.1. Lineage (NCBI taxonomy): Eukaryota > Metazoa > Mollusca > Bivalvia > Pterioida > Pteriidae > Pinctada > Pinctada fucata. Next base: position 39,726,223 of record AP027105.1, on the reverse strand, counting down.
GAAAATATTTAAAAAGAAATTCCATAGCTGCTCAGAAAACTTATAATTGAGATGTACATGTACATGATGTAGAAGTAATTTAGTCAGTGTTCAGATAGGAAGGTTTTGTAAATATTTAGATAAGGGTGGCCACTTACTCTGGAAAACAGGGGAAATGCTGGGAAAAATCAGTGAATTTTATTCAGTTAATGTTTGAACAAACAACAAGTAACTGATAGAATTGACAATATACATTTGAACAAAGAAATAAGACATTTTATCGCTGGTTTATTGTCTGAAAAATTTTCTGGATGGCTTCGCTTGCCAGTGGACACTTTGAATGCTAAGTTAAGTACAATTTTCTAGAAATGAGTAACATTAATTACATATTTGTACATAAACAACTTGTAAAATAGACTAGTATTTGTGTGTATTTAATATGGGAAAATCTTGTGCAAGTCAGGGAAAATTCAGGAAAAATTTCAGGGAATTTCATTTATCAAAACCTGTGGCCAACCTATAGATTCATTTCTTTCATCATTTCTATTTTCATTATTTTCTACAGGATATGGTTTAACATTGGATCTGTATTGATCTGTGTCAATGTTGCCATAGCAGCGTTCCTGATTATTTGGTTGTCATATGTGAAGAAGGTCAGTTCAAATGACTGGGACAAGCACTACCCTGCGGCCATACCCATAGCTACTGGAGCATCTATACTGGGTGGCATTTGGTATGTACCTCTATTTTTGCAGACTTGTAATAGACAGTATGCCATCAATATCTTTTTTAAATGATAAATGTTATGCAATTATTTGATGGCTACTTGGGGACACTCAAACTATTATTCCAATGTACTGGAGAAGACCTGGGATATGGTTACATGAGGCCAAAATCTGAGATAATAGCCCAAGATTTTCTTCGCTAGGGAGAGACACAAGTTGACTGTTCCTCAAGTAGCCATGAAATAACTGTCTGATTATTCGATAGAAAGACATCACATGAGCGTTTGATCATGAAGAGGCTTACGGAATGGAGGGCAACAGTTTGTCACATCACCTAAAAATAGTTTGAACTGTTACTTGGTTGAACAAATAGGAACCTGCTCTATTAAAATCACGAAATAACCATGAAAATGTCAGAAATGTTTAATAGTTATCCATATAGTAGAGTGGGTAATAAAACATAATAGGGCCCGTTTGGGCTAAAGAAAATAGACTGTATAGAGTAAGTTAAAGATTAGTAGAACCTTTCACCAGATGTGATCAGGGTCAAGGATATGCAAGCAGTCCAACAAGGATTTGCTTGTACCATGATGAGGCTTGCCGAGTCATGGACAAAAGCAAATTCTGGATAAAGAGTTCGATTTCTGTGTCCCTGATCATATCTGGTGATTGATTATTTTTTCCCCCACTGTCGAAAAGCGATAAATAAATGAAATTACTGTATATGTATTTTTTTCTTGTTTGGATCTGCTAACACATTAATCATGCATGATGTCACAATTAACATTACAGTAAAAAGGCACATGAAAATGTTATCTTACCTCTTAAGGGTAAGGCAAGGATTGGACTGGGAGTTCCATGGAAACGCTGGGAATATCCTTATTACCCCTATGGGGAAAGATAACATTTTCATGTGCCTTTTGACTGTAACGTCAATTGTGACTAAATTATACATGATTGCTGCTTTAGCCGATCAAATATGAAAAAGAATACATAAAATCTCATTTTTGAGCACTTTAAGATAGTGGGAGAATAAAAATCAATACACGGATGTGATCAGGGACATGGAAATCCAACCCTCATGTCCATGATTTGCTTTTGTCCACGACTCGGCAAACCTCGACATGGTACAAGCAAATCTTGGACACTGAGGTTGAATTTCCTAATGTCCTTGATCACATCTGGTGATAGATTCTATCAATCTTTTTTTCAGCATTTCCATGAATATCTCAGCCAACAGTTGGATAAAATACATGCAAGATCATATAATTGCTGATTTCTATTTACAGTGTAACAGTAGGATTATGGCCGCTGTGGAACATCTTAACTCCTGTCATTCTGTTCATCCTCTTCATGGGCTTTGTAGTATCCATTGCCATGCTGCCGAACTTCTAACAAGGATGATGTAGAATATGTCGGTAGTTGGATAGATCTCTGTTGTCAGTCTGTGATGTCATAAAACAATCAAATTCATGCCCGATTTTATGTACGTGTTTACCTCAATTTTTGCTCTGAAAGTACTTATATATATCGTCATATTTTATAAGAATTGTGTCTTATTATTAACAAGCATTTTAATCTGAAATCCAGGTTTGTGAAATCAGACTTTACAGGCATAATGAAATGAACAAGATAAGCTGGTTATGTACATGCATCATTTGACAGGACATATTATTTGAATATTGAACAGAAAACGAACTTAATTTTGTACTGTATTTTGATTATTTTTAAACTGAAAGAGTATTAAAATTAAAAGTTACAATATATCTTTTGGTGCTACATTGTATTAAATAGAAATACTTAATAACTTTAGTGACATTTTAAATATTTTTCATTCATTGTTTTTATAAAAAATATGAACTATTATATTAAAAGCAATTGTTACAAAAATCTACACAATTCTCAACTACATGTACATGTATATATATATTTTACAGGGAAAAAAAATACAATGCTTTCTGTATCATTTACATTGTATGAGATTTTTTTCTAAATGTGATATTTTCTTAGAATTATCAGTAGCCACCATATCCATCATTACATTAATAGCCATTATACCATTTCCATATCTTAGAGCCCATGTAGCTTAATCAATCACATGTTTACTGTATGTACATACATTTTACACCTAATTTTACGATGTATGTAATATGGCATAATACAAATCAGTGATAACTAGTCCGTAATGGTACAACCTGGTACCATTATGTTTTGTACTTTAAAGATAAAGATGTTTAGAAAATTACTCATACTCTACAATCATATTGCTTGTTGCTCATGAATTTATTAATTCCTGAATCAAAGTAGAGATAAGCATTAATATCCTCATGCAATGATATATTTCTTTGGTGTCACTTTTAGGAAGTAATAATATATTAGTGGGTACTTTGTGTTTGAGAATGTCTACCTCTTCCTGTAATTATTTTTATACAGTCATGTAGTAGTAAAACTAAACTTCAGTTGAAAGATCACACAAAGATATATTGCAATATGTAGGGTATCTCACTTCATGATTAATTACAAAGATAGGTTCATCTTAAAATGAAGTCTTGAATTAGAGCATTCATGACAACGCTAACTTCCCCAATATTATACAATTATAGTTCTTAGATGAGGTCTATACCTGGAATTATAGACCTGAAAAAATTATATGATTTCTTGAGGTCTATAATTCCATGTATCGACCGAATTAAAGTGCTACAATTGTTTTATTATTTTTCTAGTTTTCAAAATCAGCGCGTCAGTGCTTTGTACGGCAAACAGTCTCCATTATGACGTCAACTTTTGTAAAAAAGGAAACAGCCATTCTATACGAAAAGTCCCTCTACTTTTTGTTACTATTTTTAGTACATTTAATCTATACAAAATTTTACAGAATACATGTATCACAGGACACGCTCTTAGCCAATAGAAACGAACAAATGATATTAGAAAAATGATAAAAGTCTATAAAGCCCACTTGAATGAGCTCATGAACAATGTTTTCTTTTAACTTTGTTTGAATGGCAAGTTTGATCCTCCAGTTTTAGAATAAGAGACTGGATGAATTTTCTCAGATCAGGTTTGACTTGGCACAATTTGAAATACTTAAGGTACATGTATATGTAATTAGTTTTGGACACTTCAGCATTACAGTTAAAGTATGTTGAATAATTGATGTACTGATAGATAAATCTTTACTAGATGCACAAATAGATCAGATTTTAAATGTACCTTTGATTTTGTCGTTGAAGATAAGATGTACATGTATTTCCTTGTCTCCTATATCATGTGTATCTCTAATTGCATATCCTTCAAATTGTAGAAACTTTAAGTAATACTTGTATGTCAATGTGTCATGTAGACTATCAGATATTTTTATAACAATTATGTTTAATATTTCAGTATTTTTTAAAGCTTGTACATACGGCATTAATTTATTTTATTTAATACATGTAGTATATATTTTCAAATAGTGAATAATATTTGTTATAATTTTTTTCTAATTTTGTGATTCTATATCATTCCTTCTTAAGTAAATGTAAATGAAGATTAAGTTACATTATGTATCCTCAAATCTGGGTATATTTTACATATTCATGATAGGTAGGTGCTACTAGAAGTTATTTCCTATGAATATGATTGTGCAACACTTACTGTTACAGATCCTGCAGTCCCATTTTTCGTCATAATAGGGTATTATTATATGTTGTATAGAGGTAATACATGTATGTATCTCTGCTGTCTTTCCCACTGAAACAGAACATGAATTCCTACTGATACCATTAATGTTCACGTGTATAAGAGAATTTCCAAGAAACCTAAACACAAGGAGTGAGGTCATTGTCAAGGTCATACTTACTACAAAGAACATATTGGATGCCAGTTTTATTTCATGTAATGATGTTTATGCTAGTTTTGTTGTAATTTGCCCCTTTGACATTGCTTTGTTGAATGACAACTTTTCTTGAGGGAATTTTTCCTTTGATTTTGCCACTCTTTTACTCTATAAATTCTCAAATTATTTTTCAAACCTACTTGAAATTTAGTTCTTATTGATTTGAAATTAATGTTTAAGATTCAAGATTTTATTGACAGAAACCAATCTGAAACATGTTGGCATCATCAATATTATAACAGAAACAATTAAAGAGTTGGTTGTTCATATTGTGCCATTTATGATAAGAACAGAAAGAAATAGAATTGGTACGGAAATTCCTGTGATTTCATTTTCATTTTTATGCTGCCTGCAACGCAAGAATGACATGTAGGGATCACTTTGTCTGTCGTCCATCTGTTTCGCAGTCATACTTTCACATATTTGGCAATAACTTACTTGATATACATCAGACATCTTTCAAACTTGTAGGGATGGTATAGCATGATGAGACTCACCATTCTATATAGGTCAAGGTCACATATTGGGGTCAAACCTGCAACAGGCAACATACCTGTTTTTGAACAGTTCTATTTTAGATGTTCCTTCTCATGTTTATGATTTTGTTAATGTTGATGACTGCAAGAATTTTAAGGTATATATGATTGTAAAAGGACATGCCACTATAATTTGCATTAAAGTACTCGATTGCAGAAATAATTTAACTTACATTTTTGTTTTACACCTGCAAAAGTTTACCTTTTGATGTCCATTCCATATGTATATGTTTTAGATTTAATATATATAAAAAGTTGTGGAATGTGCTATTTATTTATATTTCTCTGACAGTTATTGTTATTTTAATATGAAAAAAATGTGTAGTAATAAAATATTCAATCTTAATGACATTTCTTCTTGATTTAAAAAGATTTACCCCATACATGGCTTATTTTTATGTCATAAACATTTGTTACTTTATTATTACATGTACCTATAACTTTATTATTACATGTACCTATGAATTGTTAATTAAGTGTGCACATGTGTATTGGATGAAAGAAGTGTAAGCAAATCTAGAAAACATATTTCATCTCACCTATCCTCTTCATGCCCACTGGCACATAAGGCCCCGATACACTGTTAAAAATCATATTTAGCTAGAGTAAAAAAGTCACTATATGTCAGTAAGCAGTTTGATACTTGATTAAAGGTGAAACCCGACATTTTCATTGCATCATCGTATGCTCACTGTGAATTGTAGCAGAATACTTGTCATACCTTGACATTGACGAGGTCAGATTTGAAAAAATAATAATTGACAAACCAATTAGTTGATGTACACATGATTCACTTTGTACAGCTAATTCACATGTTCTTGCTGATGTGATGCTATATATTGCGAACATTGTTACATTTACCTAATTTTGACCTGATTTTGACACAAATATTGACCTTATTCTGTTTGAGTGATTGGTTGTATGGTTGATAATACATGTATTGGATTTAAAATTATGGTTTTAGCATTAATGGTTCTGCAGCATGTAGTTGTATTTTTTTCAGCAATTCATGACAACGAATAGTTTACAAAGCAGGAAAGTTAAAATTCTTTTAAGAGAAGTGGTAACAAGGTCACTGTGTTATACTTAGTATATGAAATATGAAAAGCCTACCACTCTCCATATATAAATCAATGTCGGCATAGTCAAGGTTTGTACTTTTATTAAAATAGTTTAGGAGTTTAGGACTTGGTTGAAGAGTTTGGCAGTGTTGGTAGGCAGATATTAAAGATCAAATGTCAAATGTTGGGGATTTTATAGGGGTTCTCCAGGGCCAAAATTTGGCCCCATTCCCAGTGCTGAAAAACAGGCATTTTTCCCAATTTCTGAGCTTAAAATTCCCAATTTGAAAAAAAATTAAATTCTAATTAAAAAAGTATAAAAACCCTTTGAAATTACTGAAAATACATTTATAATTTATCTGTTTTACAATGTACACTATCTGAAATATAATATTCTTGGTACTACAGGTGTCTATATGCGTTTATTTGTCTTCATTAGAAGCAAATTTTTGCTTGTTTTCTCAATTTATTTGTGTAACATTTTTCCCAATTTCTACCAAATGTCGCTATTTTTCCCAATTTTGAAGACCAGGCCCCTGGAATCAAAGGGTAAAAAAAAACCCTGAATGTTTAAAGATTTATTTTTCATTTTCAAAAGAGATAAAGATACCTGTCTCTGATGTAATAATGCATGAATATAGGACTTAATGAATTTTCATTGTTTTTTAAATGAATATTAAAGCCATGCAGTAAAAAAATTAAAGACAATGCAAGCGTAGCATCCCCTCACAACTGCATGTTCTATGCTATCAGTAAAAGGATTTCAAAATCAAGTCATAGTGATCTTGTCCCTTAACCTTGAAAATCCTCCCCGGGCCCCAATAAGGAATAATTTTGTAAAAGGTTTGGCGACCCTATGATGATTGCTTTGTCTTCTATGCTGTTCACATGGGTTTTAAGCCCACAGTGACTTTGACCCTTGACCTTCAAAATTAGTAGGGTTCATCTTGTTGATGTTTCTATGATGATTGCTTTGTCATCTATACTGTTCAAAAAAATCCGAACACACAAACGCACCCCAGTATTGTTCTGGGAAATCCGGAAAAGCGAATGCGGTTTTGGTTTGAACTTTTATACTTTCTCAGTAGACAGAGGAATTTCGAGCTTCGAATTGAAAAGTACCGGCCGGCATGTCTAGCGGAAGAGTCTTGATATATGGAGGCAAAGGGGCCCTTGGATCTGCCTGTGTCAATCTTTTCAAGTCAAAAAATTATGTATGCAGTATTTTTACTGTCGTCAAGCAGTCTCTCTTTTTTTATTATTTGTAAACACCAGGCGGCTGGCACAGAAAACCTTCTATCTGTCTATGCAGAGATTAATCTACAATTTGATCTTAATGGGTCCTCTGGACGCAATGAAACTTGGCCAATGGGTCCCCAGCCAAAACAATGGGTCCGAGCAGAAATTAATGCGTCCCAATTTCTACAAATCTTCTTTTTTCACAGCGTTTTTAAATTCGCGAATACAAGTGAGCTGAACTCTCGCGGCGTTTTATGTCCTTAAAATCGTTATATTATATGTTCCACAAAAAAAGTCTAACTTTTAAACTTCAATCTAATTTTGCCAAATTAAGTATATTGATTGTTTACTTAGTTATTGATGCTCTGTACATGTTTTTATAAAGTAAAACAAACCAATTCTATACGGTTTACAAAGACGGTACAATGATGGTGTGAATTAAATTATTTCAATAGATGTATTCATAATGTCATGTAAAGTTTACAGTGGAGGAATTTTATATCATTTAATTTCCATTGTCATTTTCAAGAAACGAAGATTCTGATTGGCTGAGAAATTGTGTTGATACATCGATCAACACAATTTTTCACGAAAGTCTATTTATAGCACTATTTTTAGAACCGGGGGTTCCCTCAAACACGAATGAACTCGTTGCTGAAAATACAATTTGTTGATGTCTGCATTTCATTTCAAGGGTACCATTTCTTTTCTACTTACTCAAAAATTAATAGTGCATGTAGAATTTGCTCAAACTGGTCCTTATTCCAAAGATATAGAGAGACGATCGTTCGCTGTTTGAATTATGGCGGCTGCCATAACTTGCTTTGGCAGACGTATCACTTCGAAACCCTCCGACTTACGAAATAAAGTGCGGTGACTGATTGTTAAAACAGTCTGTTTTCCATAAATAGATGATAATAAAATGATAAGAAATGAATCTTTTATTTTTTCTGTTGATGCAGGTATCACCCGAAAAATTGGACAGAAAACTTTTGCATCAACGCGCTACGCGCATTGATGCAGTTTTCTGTCCAATTTTTCGGGTGATACCTGCATCAACAGAAAAAATATAAGATTCATTTCTTAAATCTGTATCCGAATGATATAAGTAAGTTAGACTCGCGTCGGACTGCATATTAGTTTTAATTAAAAAAAAAAGATGTTCTGCAATGATTTCTCATACGATACCACAGATCTGTTAGCTTTAAAAGAGCTGTCAAAATATAAACGAGACATTTACACGTTATACAGCAAAATGAATACTGTAAATACACTTTCTCAACTTTGAATGTTTAATATATGTAAACATGAACTATAACGGACGCATTATACGAAAGTGAACAATGCGCACTGTGGGACGCAGCGATCGGAAATCAATGGGTCCTGGGCGATTTTTATGTGTCAGAGACGCAGGACGCAGAGGTAGATTAATCCCTGTCAGGGTTTTTTTTCCTTGTTTTGGGGCCGAATTTCAGCCCCTTCCCAATGCCAAATTTCCTCTATTTTTCCCAAAAAATCACTCTTAAATTCCCAAAGAGGAATTATGAAAAATTCACCTCAGAAAGTAAGACTCAAAACCTGGAAGTCAGCACAAAATGTCCTATTTCTAAGTGCATCTTGAAGTTTTTCATTCATCCCTTGTTCAATTCATTAGTAAATCAATGGATTAGCAATGTTAATATATGATACTTTAGGGTTATACTGTGGTGAGAATTTGTATAAATTTTTCCCAATTTCAGCAAAATGTAGCAAATTTTCCCAAATTGGACAGGCACAGGCACCTTCCCCAAAATAAAACAAGAGGCCCAAGTGGGCCTATATCGCTCCCCTGAGAACCATGTCACTTTTGCTGAATGACTGAATACATGCACATTGTAATGGTGATTGTTAGTGTGGTCCATCCTTAAAGTCATGTAAAAAAAAAATCCAAAAAAATATTTTGGCACAGAATCTGTATGAAAGCATTATATTAATGGCATAAAGTGTGATTAATATAACAGCAAAGGAGCTGATAAGATAAGGGCTGTATTTAGTCCTGAATCTCGTCAAGTATTTCTTCTACATAATGATCTGTATGCAAGAAAAACTTGATAATTACTAAAATGTAATGTATTTGGAGATTCCTCATACAACTTTTATTTTGGTAAGCTTATTTCTAGATACTTAAATTACAGTCTAAAGAGTAGGGGGTAGCCATGTTGAAAAGAAGCTAATATCGATCAAAAAACGTTGAAAATTAAGAACAATCTGGCTAATATGGATATCTATAAACTTTAAAACATAATGATAGTCTGAACAAGATACTAGAAATTAAATTCAAAAGACTGGTATCAATTTTTGCCATAAATTTTAAAATCTTGAGTCTGAAATATCGTTGTATTTCGTATTCATTGACTACAATGTAGGCATTTTACCGTGAAATGCACATTGTGTAGAAATAAACTGCACACTCCTGTTTATTTCATTCCAAAATCTTGTGCATTTCATGTGAACATGTTTAGAATAAATAAATGAATGACTTTAAAAGGGAAAAAATCAAATTTTGCTTATATTATGGCCTTAAACACAGAGTTGTAAAAAGCCCCCCCACCCTCCCTTTTTCAGTTTTTTGTCTCTGGGGCATCGTTCCCCCCTTAGCTACAGAACCCCACTACATTCTCAAAATCCTCGGGAAGGGATTACTCATTAGATGTTTCTTCAAGAAATCAGTCCGTATACAATTCATCTAAGAGAGTCTAAGACAAAGGAAATTCGAGCTAAGTTTATAAATGATGACAAGTATGGAATTGTTCCAAGTACATGAATAATAACAAGCATGAAAGTGTTCCCAGTATATGCACATTAAATAAAATCTATTAAATACCGGCAGTACAATTTTGTTTGCACGATAGATCATCTATTAATCTCCTGAAATGTATCACGTGTACAGTACTAACACGGTGGGTAATCTCGCAACGCAGAACAATTTATTTTTCAATATTTTTGCGCAAAATAGATAATTTATTACAAAAAGGGAAATGTGATGCAGTGTAACAACGCCCTAACTATGAGTTGTATCCAAAATAAGGTGGATATTATAGCTTTTTATAATGCACCAACACGATCGGCGTTCTACTTTCACTTTCATCTACACCAATCATGCCGATAGTTTTTCGGCTTTATAAAAGGATATTACCTCTCTTACTTTCGATAAAACTCGTATCTAAGGCATCCTTACACTGCATCACATTCCCCTTTTTGTGAAAAATAATTTGTAATACACGAAATTTTAGATAAACCTAGTGTTCTGCGTTGCGAGATTACCCACCGTGATTATTAAATGGGCGTGGAGGAATTAACCAATCAAATCTGTAACACAAGATATATGGCGACTTTGTTTACCATAGATACAAAAATAAAGCGGAGAAAATAATCATTATATAGGGAAATTGTTATATAATATGCATGTATGGAAAAAGTCAACATCTCAAAAATAAATTCAGAGTATATATTTGATTGCATGTGTGCCTGAGTTATTTCGACGTACGAAAATAAGTACACAAAGCCAAACTAGCTTGTCTGTTTAAAAAATCATGAAAAATCTAAAAGTTGATATTTTGACAGAATTCTTTCACACTTTCTATTCTAACGATAAATATAAAAAAAAAAGGAGAAAAAAAACTGCAAAAGTGGGGTCCTGCCGGGGTTTGAACCACTACTCTTGGGTATGGAAAACCTACATTGTATCTATGAATGTTTTTCCGTAAAAATCCAAATGAGGATATCTTGACAAAATTCTTTCACTTGTAGGGAACCATGAGTACCTCATACCTACCAAGTTTTATGACAATCTAAGAAAAAAAGTAAGTTAGATATGATAAATATGCAGTAAATGAGTGTGTAAAATCATACACTTATTGAGTTATTTAAAGAAATAGTGCAAAAATTAGCATTCCTGACTAAGTCCGAAGAGACGTCAAAAAAGCGTCAAAAATTTGACTTCGGAGTGGAACCAAAAATAACAACACTTCTTAAGACATCTCTCTAGATCATCCTGATGCTTTCGGTTTGTCGATACGTGCTTCCGTTCTGAAGAAGAAGTTTGTCAAAGGAGGGTACCCCCTGTGACCTACTTTTGCCTGTGGTGGCGCCACCTGTTGAGGGATCCGGACGAAAAACAACAACACTTGTAGGGGACCATTAGTACTTTATACCTACCAAGTTTCATCAAAATCCCTTTAGCCATTCTTGAGAAGAAGTCGAAAATGTGAAAAGTTTACGACAGACAGACGACACACGACACACGACAGACGACGGACGACGGACGGATCGCTATGACAATAGCTCACTAGAGCCTTTGGCTCAGGTGAGCTAAAAAGGGAAAAAAATTTTGTTGGGGTCCCGCCGGGGTTTGAAGCCACTCCCCATGGGTCCATTGGGCATGGAAAACATACACTATACCTATGTACAATCTTAAAAAATATTCCTTAAAAATCCAAAAGTGGATATCTTGACAAAATTCTTTCACTTGAAGGGTACCATGCATGAGTACCTCATATCTACAAAATGTCATGACAATCTGAAGAGTGGTTATAGAAAAGAAGCAGAAAATGTATGAAAATCACCCCCCCCCCCCCCTTCCTTTTTACATAAGAAAAAAATTCATAAAAAATCAAAAAAATAAAATTTAAGCATAGAATTCATATCAAAGCAATGATTAAGTTAGATATGATAAATATGCAGTAAATGAGTGTGTAAAATCATACACTTATTGAGTTATTTAAAGAAATAGTGCAAAAATTAGCATTCCTGACTAAGTCCGAAGAGACGTCAAAAAAGCGTCAAAAATTTGACTTCGGAGTGGAACCAAAAATAACAACACTTCTTAAGACATCTCTCTAGATCATCCTGATGCTTTCGGTTTGTCGATACGTGCTTCCGTTCTGAAGAAGAAGTTTGTCAAAGGAGGGTACCCCCTGTGACCTACTTTTGCCTGTGGTGGCGCCACCTGTTGAGGGATCCGGACGAAAAACAACAACACTTGTAGGGGACCATTAGTACTTTATACCTACCAAGTTTCATCAAAATCCCTTTAGCCATTCTTGAGAAGAAGTCGAAAATGTGAAAAGTTTACGACAGACAGACGACACACGACACACGACACACGACAGACGACGGACGACGGACGCCGGACGGATCGCTATGACAATAGCTCACTAGAGCCTTTGGCTCAGGTGAGCTAAAAAGGGAAAAAAATTTTGTTGGGGTCCCGCCGGGGTTTGAAGCCACTCCCCATGGGTCCATTGGGCATGGAAAACATACACTATACCTATGTACAATCTTAAAAAATATTCCTTAAAAATCCAAAAGTGGATATCTTGACAAAATTCTTTCACTTGAAGGGTACCATGCATGAGTACCTCATATCTACAAAATGTCATGACAATCTGAAGAGTGGTTATAGAAAAGAAGCAGAAAATGTATGAAAATCACCCCCCCCCCTTCCTTTTTACATAAGAAAAAAATTCATAAAAAATCAAAAAAATAAAATTTAAGCATAAAATTCATATCAAAGCAATGATTAAGTTAGATATGATAAATATGCAGTAAATGAGTGTGTAAAATCATACACTTATTGAGTTATTTAAAGAAATAGTGCAAAAATTAGCATTCCTGACTAAGTCCGAAGAGACGTCAAAAAAGCGTCAAAAATTTGACTTCGGAGTGGAACCAAAAATAACAACACTTCTTAAGACATCTCTCTAGATCATCCTGATGCTTTCGGTTTGTCGATACGTGCTTCCGTTCTGAAGAAGAAGTTTGTCAAAGGAGGGTACCCCCTGTGACCTACTTTTGCCTGTGGTGGCGCCACCTGTTGAGGGATCCGGACGAAAAACAACAACACTTGTAGGGGACCATTAGTACTTTATACCTACCAAGTTTCATCAAAATCCCTTCAGCCATTCTTGAGAAGAAGTCGAAAATGTGAAAAGTTTACGACAGACAGACGACACACGACACACGACAGACGACGGACGACGGACGCCGGACGGATCGCTATGACAATAGCTCACTAGAGCCTTTGGCTCAGGTGAGCTAAAAAGGGAAAAAAATTTTGTTGGGGTCCCGCCGGGGTTTGAAGCCACTCCCCATGGGTCCATTGGGCATGGAAAACATACACTATACCTATGTACAATCTTAAAAAATATTCCTTAAAAATCCAAAAGTGGATATCTTGACAAAATTCTTTCACTTGAAGGGTACCATGCATGAGTACCTCATATCTACAAAATGTCATGACAATCTGAAGAGTGGTTATAGAAAAGAAGCAGAAAATGTATGAAAATCACCCCCCCCCCCCCCTTCCTTTTTACATAAGAAAAAAATTCATAAAAAATCAAAAAAATAAAATTTAAGCATAAAATTCATATCAAAGCAATGATTAAGTTAGATATGATAAATATGCAGTAAATGAGTGTGTAAAATCATACACTTATTGAGTTATTTAAAGAAATAGTGCAAAAATTAGCATTCCTGACTAAGTCCGAAGAGACGTCAAAAAAGCGTCAAAAATTTGACTTCGGAGTGGAACCAAAAATAACAACACTTCTTAAGACATCTCTCTAGATCATCCTGATGCTTTCGGTTTGTCGATACGTGCTTCCGTTCTGAAGAAGAAGTTTGTCAAAGGAGGGTACCCCCTGTGACCTACTTTTGCCTGTGGTGGCGCCACCTGTTGAGGGATCCGGACGAAAAACAACAACACTTGTAGGGGACCATTAGTACTTTATACCTACCAAGTTTCATCAAAATCCCTTTAGCCATTCTTGAGAAGAAGTCGAAAATGTGAAAAGTTTACGACAGACAGACGACACACGACACACGACAGACGACGGACGACGGACGCCGGACGGATCGCTATGACAATAGCTCACTAGAGCCTTTGGCTCAGGTGAGCTAAAAAGGGAAAAAAATTTTGTTGGGGTCCCGCCGGGGTTTGAAGCCACTCCCCATGGGTCCATTGGGCATGGAAAACATACACTATACCTATGTACAATCTTAAAAAATATTCCTTAAAAATCCAAAAGTGGATATCTTGACAAAATTCTTTCACTTGAAGGGTACCATGCATGAGTACCTCATATCTACAAAATGTCATGACAATCTGAAGAGTGGTTATAGAAAAGAAGCAGAAAATGTATGAAAATCACCCCCCCCCCTTCCTTTTTACATAAGAAAAAAATTCATAAAAAATCAAAAAAATAAAATTTAAGCATAGAATTCATATCAAAGCAATGATTAAGTTAGATATGATAAATATGCAGTAAATGAGTGTGTAAAATCATACACTTATTGAGTTATTTAAAGAAATAGTGCAAAAATTAGCATTCCTGACTAAGTCCGAAGAGACGTCAAAAAAGCGTCAAAAATTTGACTTCGGAGTGGAACCAAAAATAACAACACTTCTTAAGACATCTCTCTAGATCATCCTGATGCTTTCGGTTTGTCGATACGTGCTTCCGTTCTGAAGAAGAAGTTTGTCAAAGGAGGGTACCCCCTGTGACCTACTTTTGCCTGTGGTGGCGCCACCTGTTGAGGGATCCGGACGAAAAACAACAACACTTGTAGGGGACCATTAGTACTTTATACCTACCAAGTTTCATCAAAATCCCTTTAGCCATTCTTGAGAAGAAGTCGAAAATGTGAAAAGTTTACGACAGACAGACGACACACGACACACGACAGACGACGGACGACGGACGCCGGACGGATCGCTATGACAATAGCTCACTAGAGCCTTTGGCTCAGGTGAGCTAAAAAGGGAAAAAAATTTTGTTGGGGTCCCGCCGGGGTTTGAAGCCACTCCCCATGGGTCCATTGGGCATGGAAAACATACACTATACCTATGTACAATCTTAAAAAATATTCCTTAAAAATCCAAAAGTGGATATCTTGACAAAATTCTTTCACTTGAAGGGTACCATGCATGAGTACCTCATATCTACAAAATGTCATGACAATCTGAAGAGTGGTTATAGAAAAGAAGCAGAAAATGTATGAAAATCACCCCCCCCCCCCCCCCCCCCCCCCGCCTTCCTTTTTACATAAGAAAAAAATTCATAAAAAATCAAAAAAATAAAATTTAAGCATAAAATTCATATCAAAGCAATGATTAAGTTAGATATGATAAATATGCAGTAAATGAGTGTGTAAAATCATACACTTATTGAGTTATTTAAAGAAATAGTGCAAAAATTAGCATTCCTGACTAAGTCCGAAGAGACGTCAAAAAAGCGTCAAAAATTTGACTTCGGAGTGGAACCAAAAATAACAACACTTCTTAAGACATCTCTCTAGATCATCCTGATGCTTTCGGTTTGTCGATACGTGCTTCCGTTCTGAAGAAGAAGTTTGTCAAAGGAGGGTACCCCCTGTGACCTACTTTTGCCTGTGGTGGCGCCACCTGTTGAGGGATCCGGACGAAAAACAACAACACTTGTAGGGGACCATTAGTACTTTATACCTACCAAGTTTCATCAAAATCCCTTTAGCCATTCTTGAGAAGAAGTCGAAAATGTGAAAAGTTTACGACAGACAGACGACACACGACACACGACACACGACAGACGACGGACGACGGACGCCGGACGGATCGCTATGACAATAGCTCACTAGAGCCTTTGGCTCAGGTGAGCTAAAAAGGGAAAAAAATTTTGTTGGGGTCCCGCCGGGGTTTGAAGCCACTCCCCATGGGTCCATTGGGCATGGAAAACATACACTATACCTATGTACAATCTTAAAAAATATTCCTTAAAAATCCAAAAGTGGATATCTTGACAAAATTCTTTCACTTGAAGGGTACCATGCATGAGTACCTCATATCTACAAAATGTCATGACAATCTGAAGAGTGGTTATAGAAAAGAAGCAGAAAATGTATGAAAATCACCCCCCCCCCCCCCCTTCCTTTTTACATAAGAAAAAAATTCATAAAAAATCAAAAAAATAAAATTTAAGCATAAAATTCATATCAAAGCAATGATTAAGTTAGATATGATAAATATGCAGTAAATGAGTGTGTAAAATCATACACTTATTGAGTTATTTAAAGAAATAGTGCAAAAATTAGCATTCCTGACTAAGTCCGAAGAGACGTCAAAAAAGCGTCAAAAATTTGACTTCGGAGTGGAACCAAAAATAACAACACTTCTTAAGACATCTCTCTAGATCATCCTGATGCTTTCGGTTTGTCGATACGTGCTTCCGTTCTGAAGAAGAAGTTTGTCAAAGGAGGGTACCCCCTGTGACCTACTTTTGCCTGTGGTGGCGCCACCTGTTGAGGGATCCGGACGAAAAACAACAACACTTGTAGGGGACCATTAGTACTTTATACCTACCAAGTTTCATCAAAATCCCTTTAGCCATTCTTGAGAAGAAGTCGAAAATGTGAAAAGTTTACGACAGACAGACGACACACGACACACGACAGACGACGGACGACGGACGCCGGACGGATCGCTATGACAATAGCTCACTAGAGCCTTTGGCTCAGGTGAGCTAAAAAGGGAAAAAAATTTTGTTGGGGTCCCGCCGGGGTTTGAAGCCACTCCCCATGGGTCCATTGGGCATGGAAAACATACACTATACCTATGTACAATCTTAAAAAATATTCCTTAAAAATCCAAAAGTGGATATCTTGACAAAATTCTTTCACTTGAAGGGTACCATGCATGAGTACCTCATATCTACAAAATGTCATGACAATCTGAAGAGTGGTTATAGAAAAGAAGCAGAAAATGTATGAAAATCACCCCCCCCCCCCCTTCCTTTTTACATAAGAAAAAAATTCATAAAAAATCAAAAAAATAAAATTTAAGCATAAAATTCATATCAAAGCAATGATTAAGTTAGATATGATAAATATGCAGTAAATGAGTGTGTAAAATCATACACTTATTGAGTTATTTAAAGAAATAGTGCAAAAATTAGCATTCCTGACTAAGTCCGAAGAGACGTCAAAAAAGCGTCAAAAATTTGACTTCGGAGTGGAACCAAAAATAACAACACTTCTTAAGACATCTCTCTAGATCATCCTGATGCTTTCGGTTTGTCGATACGTGCTTCCGTTCTGAAGAAGAAGTTTGTCAAAGGAGGGTACCCCCTGTGACCTACTTTTGCCTGTGGTGGCGCCACCTGTTGAGGGATCCGGACGAAAAACAACAACACTTGTAGGGGACCATTAGTACTTTATACCTACCAAGTTTCATCAAAATCCCTTTAGCCATTCTTGAGAAGAAGTCGAAAATGTGAAAAGTTTACGACAGACAGACGACACACGACACACGACAGACGACGGACGACGGACGCCGGACGGATCGCTATGACAATAGCTCACTAGAGCCTTTGGCTCAGGTGAGCTAAAAAGGGAAAAAAATTTTGTTGGGGTCCCGCCGGGGTTTGAAGCCACTCCCCATGGGTCCATTGGGCATGGAAAACATACACTATACCTATGTACAATCTTAAAAAATATTCCTTAAAAATCCAAAAGTGGATATCTTGACAAAATTCTTTCACTTGAAGGGTACCATGCATGAGTACCTCATATCTACAAAATGTCATGACAATCTGAAGAGTGGTTATAGAAAAGAAGCAGAAAATGTATGAAAATCACCCCCCCCCCCCCCCTTCCTTTTTACATAAGAAAAAAATTCATAAAAAATCAAAAAAATAAAATTTAAGCATAGAATTCATATCAAAGCAATGATTAAGTTAGATATGATAAATATGCAGTAAATGAGTGTGTAAAATCATACACTTATTGAGTTATTTAAAGAAATAGTGCAAAAATTAGCATTCCTGACTAAGTCCGAAGAGACGTCAAAAAAGCGTCAAAAATTTGACTTCGGAGTGGAACCAAAAATAACAACACTTCTTAAGACATCTCTCTAGATCATCCTGATGCTTTCGGTTTGTCGATACGTGCTTCCGTTCTGAAGAAGAAGTTTGTCAAAGGAGGGTACCCCCTGTGACCTACTTTTGCCTGTGGTGGCGCCACCTGTTGAGGGATCCGGACGAAAAACAACAACACTTGTAGGGGACCATTAGTACTTTATACCTACCAAGTTTCATCAAAATCCCTTTAGCCATTCTTGAGAAGAAGTCGAAAATGTGAAAAGTTTACGACAGACAGACGACACACGACACACGACACACGACAGACGACGGACGACGGACGCCGGACGGATCGCTATGACAATAGCTCACTAGAGCCTTTGGCTCAGGTGAGCTAAAAAGGGAAAAAAATTTTGTTGGGGTCCCGCCGGGGTTTGAAGCCACTCCCCATGGGTCCATTGGGCATGGAAAACATACACTATACCTATGTACAATCTTAAAAAATATTCCTTAAAAATCCAAAAGTGGATATCTTGACAAAATTCTTTCACTTGAAGGGTACCATGCATGAGTACCTCATATCTACAAAATGTCATGACAATCTGAAGAGTGGTTATAGAAAAGAAGCAGAAAATGTATGAAAATCACCCCCCCCCCTTCCTTTTTACATAAGAAAAAAATTCATAAAAAATCAAAAAAATAAAATTTAAGCATAAAATTCATATCAAAGCAATGATTAAGTTAGATATGATAAATATGCAGTAAATGAGTGTGTAAAATCATACACTTATTGAGTTATTTAAAGAAATAGTGCAAAAATTAGCATTCCTGACTAAGTCCGAAGAGACGTCAAAAAAGCGTCAAAAATTTGACTTCGGAGTGGAACCAAAAATAACAACACTTCTTAAGACATCTCTCTAGATCATCCTGATGCTTTCGGTTTGTCGATACGTGCTTCCGTTCTGAAGAAGAAGTTTGTCAAAGGAGGGTACCCCCTGTGACCTACTTTTGCCTGTGGTGGCGCCACCTGTTGAGGGATCCGGACGAAAAACAACAACACTTGTAGGGGACCATTAGTACTTTATACCTACCAAGTTTCATCAAAATCCCTTTAGCCATTCTTGAGAAGAGGTCGAAAATGTGAAAAGTTTACGACAGACAGACGACACACGACACACGACAGACGACGGACGACGGACGCCGGACGGATCGCTATGACAATAGCTCACTAGAGCCTTTGGCTCAGGTGAGCTAAAAAACCCCTGCCTGTCTATGTATGACAATACTGGTGGAAATTTTTGTTCCAGTATTGTCACCAGTATCATCCAGTATTGTTTCTTGTGTACAATACTGGAATTTGAAGATACTGGTATTCCAGCAGACTAAATACAGTCTTTCCCAAAAACTTCCAGCTCACATAGGTTATTCGGACCACAGGCACATATTACTTGTCTTCGAGATCCTTATGGGCTTGGCCCCTATGATCCATCTCTTATATTTGTTGTTCTTCCGGTCCATAACAGTCAGCAATGAATTTTAGGTTAAAATTTTTCCAATGGTTATTTAAATCACATGTAGAAAGAGTGTCAATATCTTGTATGATACCCCTTTACAGGTCATAAGAGAATATATGTATAGAGAGGCAATTCTTCCGATGAATTTTCAGCTAGAAGTAGCACCTGGAATGTTTGCATTTGTCATGTTTGAAGGGCAAAATGGGGTATGACCATAAAAATTGATTTGTATACTTCCTAGAAACACCAACAATTCACCCAAAAAGATCTCATAACATAGCCTATTCGTCTACCTTAGTTGGACTGTTTTCTACTTTCTGTCTTGAATCTCCATGGCCAGATTGGACAAATACTGATTCATTCAGAGGCTTTGCTCTGCTTACTGTAAGCAAAGTAAAACACCTGGATGATTCTGACTAGCTAATCTGGCAATGGAGGTTATGTTATAAGATTTTTTTGGGTGAATTATTGATGTAAATGTAAATGGAAATATACAAATCAATCTTTATGGTCATACTCCGTTTTGCCCTTCAAATGCAAAAAATTGCAGAAATGCTACATCTAGCTGAAAACAGTATTCTCTTATGACCATACAGGATATTGACGCTCTTTCTACATGTACATGTGCCTGTGATTCGGACCTATGTGTTAAAGAAACACATACTGACATAGGTCCGAAACATAAACTGTCTGTCTGAAAAAAAATTCTGTTTAGCCAACATCGACAATCTCTGACAACTTGTTAATCACATTCTCATAAACTTTAAAAGAAGAAAATTAAATTTACAATAGGCTTGTTCGCCATGACGTCACTGATGGATCACATGACTAAATGGATGGCAAAAGACAATCAGTGGATTATGGAGTTAATACCCGCAGTGCTGTTTACTTTAGCAATGCGATAATTTAGATAATTATTTTTTATATATATGGGGTTCTTAAACATTCAAAATTAGTTTTACAGGCAGATTAAGACAAAAATTGAATTCTTCAGGGTAATTTAGAAGCAGGTAAAATACGTGTAGTAAGTCGTCTGATTTTGTGTGGGACAGCGAGTGTTTGTAGTATTTTATCAGTTTCTGTGTAAATATGATTCTTTTATTTCATTATTTTAATAAATATCCAAAACTTTTAAGGAAAATTATATTATTATAATGATTGATCGGTATGTTCAGATCTACACGTAGCTTCAATTCTGTTTTTGTTTTTGTTTTGTTTGTTTATTCAATCACCCGGTCATTTGTAAATTGCTGACCTGGATGAGGTAGGCTAAGGAGACGTGATTTACCTCCGTGACGTTTAGAGCTTAAACTAGACTTGTGAGCGGTGCATGACATCAAAGACAAAAATTTACATACTGACAGGTAGTCTTTATTATATAATGAGATACCCATCGGTTTGAAACTGTCAATCAAAAATTAAGGGATAGAAATTAATAAATTAACTTTTTTTTTTGTTTTTTGTTTTTTGTTTTTTTCTTCCTTCCCTTTCTTGCTCTCTCTTTCTTCTTTTTCTCTTTTCCTTTCTTTTTTATGTCTTTGTGTATGTGTTAGTGCTGTATGCTTTTTATTCCTTAGTTATTTAGACAGCAACAAACTGCTGATTCAGAAACATATGAAGTAATATGTAGTATATTTGATGTGACTATATGTGCTTCTTTGCTTTATAAGTATATGTTGCTTATATGTATTGTTTGTATATATACCTGTGTGCTTATTTGTGCTGTCATGTGTTACAAATGACTGACTGTGTGTATGTGTCTTTGTCTTCTTGCTTGAAAACAATGCAAATATATTGCAAGTACATGTGCTATAATGTGTGGTACAGTGAGCTATGACTACATGTGGTATTGTAATGTGTGCATGTTAATATGTGCTTTTGTGAAGTACAGTGAGCTATATGTGGTATCGTCGACTATGTGTGCAGGTTATGTGCTTTTGTGAAGTACATGTGAGTGAGCTATATATGTGGTATCGTGCATGTTATGTGTGCATGTTATGTGCTTTTGTGAAGTACATGTGAGTGAGCTATATAAGCTACAGTATATGTGGTATTGTCGACTATGTGTGCAGGTTATGTGCTTTTGTGAAGTACAGTGAGCTATATGTGGTATCGTCAACTATGTGTGCATGTTATGTGCTTTTGTGAAGTACATGTGAGTGAGCTATATATGTGGTATCGTGCATGTTATGTGCTTTTGTGTAGTATAGTGAGCTACAGTATATGTGGTATCGTCAACTATGTGCGCATGTTATATGCTTCTATGTGGTACAGTGCATGATATGTGCTTTAACGTTAGTTCAATGCATTGGGACTTTTGAACTATGTCTATATGTATGTATGTGTCTAATATATATATATGTCTAAAAAATAAAAATTAAAAAAAAAAACTTGAGGAATAAAGTGACCAATCAAAATGCCTGTCATCAAGAAAAAAAAAGTGTGGGAGGGGTGGGGGTTGATCATGCAGCATGTTTAATTAAAGAGACCTCAGGAAAAGTGTTCCTTATTTTTCATAATTAATTTTTGGACCAATTTATATGTATAATTTGGGCATTAGTTTATTGTAACAATTATTACAATTTTTGCAATTATATGAGAAAAGTAATGCAGTGGATAAGAGCAGGGAAGTAGGGGGGGGGGTTGAAATCGATGTTTTACAGAGGTAAAAGTGATGTCCTTAACGTACATTTTCACTTATTCTAAGGGAGATGAATTTTTATTTTCTGAGGTAGTTCAATAATTTTTGATACTCAGTAATTTTTAGCTCACCTCAACGAAGTTGAGTGAGCTTATGCTATAACCCCACGCGTCCGCGTCCAGTTAAGAAGTTTGGGGTAGCTCAGTATCTGACAAAGTACTAATGCTACAGTAACCAAACTTGCACAAGTGATTCATCTTTGGATGCTGAGGTGAACCCATGCATCGGATGCAGCATCTGACCTACATTTTCCGCTTGAGTGACTTGGTTAAGAAGTTTGGGGTAGCTCAGTATCTGACAAAGTACTTATGCTACAGTAACCAAACTGGCACAAGTGATTCATCTTTGGATGCTGAGGTGAACTCATGCATCGTAAGCAGCATCTGACCTACATTTTTCGCTTAAGTGACTTGGTTAAGAAGTTTGGGGTAGCTCAGTATCTGACAAAGTACTGATGCTACAGTAACCAAACTTGCACAAGTGATTCATCTTTGGATGCTAAGGTGAACCCATGCATCGGATGCAGCATCTGACCTACATTTTCCGCTTGAGTGACTTGGTTAATAAATTTGGGGTAGCTCAGTATCTGACAAAGTACTGATGCTACAGTAACCAAACTTGCACAAGTGATTCATCTTTGGATGCTGAGGTGAACCCATGCATCGTATGCAGCATCTGACCTACATTTTCCGCTTGAGTGATTTTGATAAGAAGTTTGGGGTAGCCCAGTATCTGACAAAGTACTAATGCTACAGTAACCAAACTTGCACAAGTGATTCATCTTTGGATGCTGAGGTGAACCCATGCATCGTATGCAGCATCTGACCTACATTTTCCGCTTGAGTGACTTTTTAAGAAGTTTGGGGTAGCTCAGTATCTGACAAAGTACTGATGCTACAGTAACCAAACTTGCACAAGTGATTCATCTTTGGATGCTGAGATGAACCCATGCATCGGTTGCAGCATCTGACCTACATTTTCCGCTTGAGTGACTTGGTTAAGAAGTTTGGGGTAGCTCAGTATCTGACAAATACACAATTCAAGTAACAACGAATATATATACTATTTTCATTGTCAAATCGTTTGTATAAAATATTTCTAAAAGTAATTCTGATTGGAAATATGTTTTAGATATAAAAATGAGCGGCAAAAGCGTTGACTGTATTTGTAGGTTAAAATTGTAAAAATTGTTCTGCTTCTCAACACCCCCCCTCCCGAAAAATCGGAATGTAGTTTAATATTTAATATTCCCTATTCAGAATGTTGACAGTTATTCATGAATTTTTATTAAACTAAAGTCATTTCTGTGTTTTTATTCAAATATGTTGAAGTAAACGACCATTTTTTTCTTTATGAAAATCACATGACAGAATGCTACTCACAGTGATATCTTAAAACGCTTCAGTAGTCACGTGTAATCGCCGTGAGGAAAAATCTAGCGGTACTATTCTATCAATTGATATAGTTTTACCAGGTAATTTAAAAGGAATCTGACAAAATACTTTGATCAATCTTTCATAAAATGACCTTGACCTACTTTTTCCGCTTGAGTGAATTTGCTCTATAAAGCCAATATTGAGCAAAGTATAAGTGCTAGATGTTCCAAACTTGCATATTAGATGTATCTTTGATCAAACTTTCATAACATGACCTCGACCTACTTTTTCTGCTTGAGTGATTTTGCCTTTAAAAGCCAATATTGAGCAAAGTATAAGTGATACATGTACCAAACTTGCATATTGGATGTATCTTTGATCAATCTTTCATAAAATGACCTTGACCTACTTTTTCTGCTTGAGTGATTTTGCTCTATAAAGCCAATATTGAGCAAAGTATAACTGCTACATGTACCAAACTTGCATATTGGATGTATCTTTGATCAATCTTTCATAAAATGACCTTGACCTACTTTTTCTGCTTGAGTGGTTTTGCCTTTAAAAGCCAATATACATGTACTAAGAAATATGTTTGAATTGAATTTTGCTGTCACGAGGTGAGCTTCGTAATCTGTGATTACCTATGTTATTTATGAGCAAGTTGCTTAATATGTATTCAGAATAAAAGACAATTATAACAAAAACCTTTAATTTGGTACCATAATTGCAGAACCTCATACTACAGTTTGAAAAAGTCATTGCATTTTGCAAATTTTCAGCGATTTTTCATCAAAGAGTAGTTTTTTTTCCCAATTTTTCGTACCAGCAAATTGCAAATCTGACTCCTGTATTGATTAAAATGAAAGGCAATAAATTTATTGTGCGTTTGGTACCAAAATTGTTTATTTAGCTACAGAATAAAAAAGATATGGTGTTTTCCCAATTTTCAACGATTTTTCAGCGAAAATCCATACTTTTCCCCATTTTATGGACAAATAAATTGGTAAATTGAGCTTGAGACTTAAAGACAATAAAATTGTCGTTCTTTTGGTACCAATTTTGTTGATCTAGCTGCAGCATGGAAAAAGTAATTGAATTTTTCCTATTTTCAACGGTTTTTCTTCGAAAAATTCCATTTTACCCCAAAATTTCGAAATGCCCAAGGATGCCAGAGTGGCATCAGCCGGATTATCAAATAAGAGGGTATTGACAACACTTTCATGCAAAAACATTTTGTGCGTAACAAATTTTTGGGTTTCGTGAATGGCACCTAGACTAGTCCAAATAACCGTCAAAGGCTTGGTTTAGATAAGGTTTTTCGGACAAGAAATGATGAAAGCCCCTACCTCTAAAAACGCGAACAAGGTGTGTGTGGGATCTTTTTTAGCTCACCTCGACGAAGTCCGCGTCCACATCCGTGTCCGCGTCCGTGTCCGCGTCCGGTTAAGAAGTTTGGGGTAGCTCAGTATTTGGCAAAGTACTGATGCTACAGTAACCAAACTTGCACAAGTCATTCATCTTTGGATGCTGAGGTGAACCCATGCATCGGATGCAGCATCTGACCTACATTTTCCGCTTGAGTGACTTGGTTAAGAATTTGGGGAGCTCAGTATCTGACAAAGTACTACTGCTACAGTAACCAAACTTGCACAAGTGATTCATCTTTGGATGCTGAGGTGAACCCATGCATCGGATGCTGCATCTGACCTACATTTTCCGCTTGAGTGACTTGGTTAAGAAGTTTGGGGTAGCTCAGTATCTGACAAAGTACTGATGCTACATTAATCAAACTTGCACAATGATTCATCTTTGGATGCTGAGGTGAACCCATGCATCAGATGCAGCATCTGACCTACTTTTTCCGCTTGAGTGACTTGGTTAAGAAGTTTGGGGTAGCTCAGTATCTGACCAAGTAGTAATGCTACAGTAACCAAACTTGCACAAGTGATTCATCTTTGGATGCCAAGATGGATCCATGCATCGGATGCAGCATCTGACCTACTTTTTCCACTTGAGTGATTTTGCTTTTAAAAGCCAATATTGAGCAAAGTATAAGTGCTACATGTACCAAACTTGCATATTGGATGTATCTTTGATCAAACCTTCATAAAATGACCTTGACCTACTTTTTCCGCTTGAGTGATTTTGCCTTTAAAAGCCATTATTGAGCAAATTATAAGTCCTACATGTACCAAACTTGCTTATTGGATGTATCATTGATAAAACTTTCATAAAATGGCCTTGACCTACTTTTTCTGCTTGAGTGATTTTGCCTTTAAAAGCCAATATTGAGCAAAATATAAGTGCTACATGTACCAAACTTACATATTGGATGTATCTTTGATCATTCTTTCATAAAATGCAATTGACCTACTTTTTCCGCTTGAATGATTTTGCCTTTAAAAGCCAATATACATGTATTTAGAAATATGTTTGAATTGAATTTTGCTGCCACGAGGTGAGCTTCGTAATCTGTGATTACGTATGTTTTTGTTTTGTTTTTGTTTTTTGTTTGTTTGTTTGTTTTTTTTTGTACAACTTTCCTTCTTTTTTATTTTCTGGGAGTGAAGTTGAAGAACCCAGTAATTTTTAGCTCACCTCGACGAAGTTGAGTGAGCTTATGCTATACCCCCGCGCGTCTGCGTCCGTGTCCGCTTCCGTGTCCGCGTCCGGTTAAGAAGTTTGGGGTAGCTCAGTATTTGGCAAAGTACTGATGCTACAGTAACCAAACTTGCACAAGTCATTCATCTTTGGATGCTGAAGTGAACCCATGCATCGGATGCTGCATCTGACCTACATTTTCCGCTTGAGTGACTTGGTTAAGAAGTTTGGGGTAGCTCAGTATCTGACAAAGTACTGATGCTACATTAAACAAACTTGCACAAGTGATTCATCTTTGGATGCTGAGGTGAACCCATGCATCAGATGCAGCATCTGACCTACATTTTCCGCTTGAGTGACTTGGTTAAGAAGTTTGGGGTAGCTCAGTATCTGACCAAGTAGTAATGCTACAGTAACCAAACTTGCACAAGTGATTCATCTTTGGATGCCGAGATGGATCCATGCATCGGATGCAGCATCTGACCTACTTTTTCCACTTGAGTGATTTTGCTTTTAAAAGCCAATATTGAGCAAAGTATAAGTGCTACATGTACCAAACTTGCATATTGGATGTATCTTTGATCAAACTTTCATAAAATGACCTTGACCTACTTTTTCCGCTTGAGTGATTTTGCCTTTAAAAGCCATTATTGAGCAAATTATAAGTCCTACATGTACCAAACTTGCTTATTGGATGTATCATTGATCAAACTTTCATGTAATGACCTTGACCTACTTTTTCCGCTCGAGTGATTTTGCCTTTAAAAGCCAATATTGAGCAAAGTATAAGTGCTACATGTACCAAACTTGCATATATGATTTATTTTTTATCAAACTTTCATAAGATGGCCTTGACCTACTTTTTCCGCTTGAATGATTTTGCCTTTAAAAGTCAATATACATGTATTTAGAAATATTTTTGAATTGAATTTTGCTGCCACGAGGTGAGCTTCGTAATCTGTGATTACCTATGTTTTCTGTTTGTTGCGACGGGAGTCCGGACCCTCACGCAGTAAAAACATATTTTTTGACTTCATTATTTTCCATTCATTTTTCCCTCGAATTTATATCCTTATTTCTGATTTTTTCCTTCCCTTTAAAAAAACCCTTCTTTGATTCTGTCTTTCTGTCCAATTCCCCAATTTTTTTTTGGACGTGACCTTTTTTATTATCATTTATAACTTTTATTTCTTTTTTTTTTTGCGAAGTTCTTTGAATCAAATTCTGAGTTCATGAATATATTATCAGATGGGGAAAATTTTGTATCTACTGTGAGTAAAAAGCTGAAAAAAGAATGATCATACCTAAAATAAATAACTTAAGTCATTCCCAATTAAACTCGTGTGAAAAGAAGGTGCAAGGAGAACCGTAGTACATGTGCATAGCAGGTAGATTACAATTAGTCATTTTTAATTAATTATTGATACACTAAGTCTTCTCGATAAAAATTGAAAGTTTTAACTTCAATTTATTGTTAAAGATGTTCTTATTCCCCTCCCCCTATCTTCATTTATCGCTTGCATGATGATATCACGCTCTAATGAGTTTCACACCTTTCAGGTATTGATTAGACGATCGACACCTACATACCCTGCACAGTTGATTGACATGTACACATGTACTTGTCAAAACAACAATTTGTCAAAAGGGTTATTCCTTTACAATAATTTGCGCAATAGACTGACATAAATGAAGAAAAACTACCATGATTTGTACAATTTAATACGAGTGAAAAGCTGGTTTTTATTTTACAAATAAATGTTTAAATATGCAGAAAAAGCTCATTATAGCATCTTTTACATTCAGACAACACATATAGATAGTAATAAATCTAATCAAAGTCAGAGATTTTTAGCTCTACTGGTCTTAGACCAGTCGAGCTTATGCGATACCCCGTCGTCTGGCGTCCGTCCGTCTGTCTTTCCGTCCGTAAACAATTCTTGTGCTCGCAACTCCTCTGAAACCATTGGTGATAGAAAGTTAAATCTTTTTGCATCCTACTTGATATGTGGTCTAGTTGTGCACCTGACATTTTGTTTCAGCCCCTGACCCCCAGGGTCTTAGAAAATGGGCGTGGTTATGAAATTCTATGTAATCTTGTGCTCGCAACTCCTCTGACACTATAAATGATGGAGACTTAATTCTTTTTGCAACATGATGGGTCTGTGGTCTAGTTGTGCACCTGATATTTTGTTTGAGTCCCTGATCCCCAGGGTCTTAGAAAATGGGTGTGGTCATTTTCTCGTATATAACTCTATGTAATCTTGTGCTTGCAGCTCCTCTGACACTATAAATGATGAAGACTTAATTCTTTTTGAGACTTAATTCTTTTTGCAATGGGATGGGGTCTGTGGTCTAGCTGTGCACCTGATATTTTGTTTGAGCCCCTGACCCCCAGGGTCTTAGAAAACGGGTATGGTCATTTTCTCATATATAGTTGTGCTCTCAACTCTTCTAAAGCTATTAATGATGGAAACTTAGTTGTTTTTGCAATATAATGGATCTGTAGTCTTATTGTGTCATTGATAGTTCATATGAGCTAGCAGCCCCTGACCCCTAGGATCTTTGAAAATGGGCATGGCATTATTTTTTTAAATCCATTATCTCGGATATAAAAAATTATATGAGTGATATTCTAGTTGCAGTCTAATGGATTTTGTTATTTTATTGTGCTACTTATAATTTGTTAGAGCGCCTGCTAGCTATGGTCTTTGGTTTAAAATAAAATGGAAATTGTTGTTTATGTATATGTATCTTATTCACTTGTCAATAAGTGAATAAAACAAAACAACCAGGAGAGCTACAGTCTCCTCAGAGACTTCTAATTTTACGAAATTGCCATTTTATTATGAAAAACCTGCATGGTGACAAGTCTTATTGTAGATACAGGTTTTCCAGTATTGTAGAATTGAGAATACTGGAATACCAGTATTGTTAATCCCACAATACTGGAAAACCAGTATTGTTCATCTGATATAAAATACAGGAAGTTACTGGTATTCCAGTATTGTTAAAATATGGACAATTTTTTTGCAGATACTGGTTTTCCAGTATTGCAGAAATGAGAATACTGGAATACCAGTATTGTTAATCCAACAATACTGGGAAAAACCAGTATTGTTCATCTGGTAATACTGGAATACCAGTATTGTTAATCTAACAATACTGGAATTCTAGTATTGTTAATATACCAGTAATGTTAATTGATCAGTATTGTTAAAGTAACAATACTGGTATTCCTGTATTATTAGAGGAATGATACTGGTATTCCAGTATTGTCAGATTAATTATACTGGTATGCGATTGACACATCATTACTTTAGTTCACTCATAATTCTGTTCTATTGATAAATGTTGATTTGATCATGTTTCAATTCTACATGTCACTTATGTATCGGTACATGTTAATGCGATAATACCCGAACACCATTATTGTTAATGGGACATTACTGGAATACCAGTATTGCTCATGAGACAATACCAGAATGCTAATATTGTTAATGGGACAATACCAGAATACCAGTATTGTCACAATTACAATACTGGTCTTTCAGTATTGTTACTTTTACAATACTGGTTTGCTGGTATTGTTATTTTGACCATACTGGTATTCCAGTACATGTATTGTAAATGTGACAATACTGGAAAATACTGGACAATACTAGTCTACCAGTATTGTGACATAAACAAATTTTATGTGACTTGGTCAAATTTCTTATAGACAAATACAGGCTTTTTGATTGCTGTAGATCAACCCAATATAATGTCTATATTGTCTATATACTGTCTATATACTGTCTATATTGTCTATTGGTTTACCGTTAATTCGCACGTTACATGCATGCTTAGATTTATCAAAAGTTCTCAACTATTTTATAATATTATCACTGGTTTTAATCACCAATCTGACATTGTTAGTATGTTTGTGCCAGTGCATAACGTCTATTGTCCACTAATGACATACATTTCTGTTTTAGTGGGTTGGATCAATTGATTTGATGCCAAATGAACAAGCAGATGCTAATGTAATTGTCAAGCCTGGGGATAGTTGGACAGATCAAGAAGATGCAGTGATGAAGGATGTAGAAGGAGTTATTGGTGGTGACAAAGTGGACGCAGTATTATGTGTGGCAGGAGGCTGGGCTGGAGGGAATGCTGCCCACAAAGGTAAGATATACGATTATGTAAACAAAATATTTAACTACATCGGCCTAAGATAACAAAAATTGTATAATATAATCCTGACATGTTCCAGAAACAAACTTTGTATTTACAGACTTTATAAAGAATGCGGACATGATGTGGAAACAGAGTGTATGGACATCGTCTATAGCAGCAGAGATAGCATCCAAGTACCTGAAGGAGGGAGGTCTGCTCACCCTGCCTGGAGCTGCTCCTGCTGTCGGGGGAACTAGTGGTATAATACTGTTTTAAAGGATTTATAACTATTTTTCAAAGCTGATGAAGACAAGGTATAATTAAAATGCACATTTCAATGTTCTTATTATACAGTCAATACTGTATTAAGTGTCCACTTGAGGGAAAGAACAAAATGGTCGCTAAAAGCAGATGGTAGTTTAAAAGAAAACTCTCACAAAAAGGCATCCAGTTTTAATGTATGAGTAAGATAAAAATATTCGTCGGTTTATCGAACTAATAAACAAACAACATATGAAATATTTACAGAATCTCAATAAAGAATTCTGAAGTAGCGTTCACGAACTTCTCCGTGAAGCATCAAATCAAAATTATACAAAAAAATCTGATTTCCATGTACGATTGCATACAACAATTATGGTTAAATGAATCCAAACTGTCATTTGATAATTTGTCCACGTCGTCGCCGTCATCAATGTCACTATCATTCCCGTGAGAGCACTTTCATAGCGCTTCAATTTAAAATAAATTCTTGCGTCTGTATTACAAGAGTTTTACGTCCATATAAGTTGTGAGACCTTCAGGTTTTACTTTCTTTTATTCTTCCATTTATTTTTAATTCTTGTTTGTTGAATTTTTTTTGTGGTTGTTGATGCATTTCCTTTCTTTTCTTTCGTTTTTTTTTTCTAATTTTCTAATTTCTTTTCTCTTTCTTTTTTAACGATACAGTTGGTGCATTTTCTTCCGTTTCCCTAGTTCAAACGCTTCAGTTTCAAATTGAGTTTCATTTTGTATTAACGAGTTTAAATAACTGATGTCAGCAATATTATTCCAAATATCTTTCAGCGGGTCTAAATAGGTGCACATACGTTTTAATAACAATTGTGATTAATTTTCTTTAATAATTTTAAACTTTCTGTCATTCAAAATGGAATTTTCTCGCAGTTCTTTAAAATAGGGCGTGGCTGTCGCCAAGGCGATCCAGCCTCGCCCTACATTTTTTTGTTATGTGCAGAGATAATGGGTATTCTTATCAGGAATAATAAAGATATTATAGGGATCTCTTTAAAACAAAAAGAATATAAGCTCCTACAATATGCAGATGACACCGCTCTCCTATTAGATGGATCTGAAAAATCACTTAGAACAACCCTGACTTTGATTGATCAATACTCTAAATTTTCTGGCTTAAAACCAAATTATGATAAGACACTTTGTATAAAAATAGGCTCAATCATAGATTCTGATATAAATTTTTGTGATGATTATAATTTAAAGTGGACATCTGAACAATTCACCTTTTTAGGCATAACATTTACTCCAAATTTAGATAACATGTTAAACCTTAACTTTGACAAAAAAATATTGGAGATAAAAAAAGACATAAGCTCATGGAAGAGAAGACTTATTTCGCCTTTAGGGAAAATCACTGTTGTTAAGTCCATATTACTTCCTAAACTTACTCACTTATTTATTAGTTTACCAAACCCTTCAGAAATGAAAATTAAAGAATTGGAGAAAATGTTTTACAAATATATTTGGAATGAAAAACCAGATAGAATTGCAAGGAAAACAATTGTACAAGAATATGAAAAAGGGGGCCTAAAAATGACTTGTATAAAAACTTTTATAAATTCTTTAAAATTGACTTGGATAAGACGAATTTTAGATTGTAATGAATCTGCATGGTACAAATTACTATGTGATAGCTTGCCACATGATATCAATTATATATTTCAATTTGGTAGAGAATATATAAAATTTGTATATGATAAAATTCAAAACCCCTTTTGGAAAGATGTTTTAAATGCATTCTATTCAATTACAGAAATTACACAAAAAGAGGAAAATATTTATTCTCAACCTTTATGGTTTAATGAAAAGATCAAAATAAATAACAAAACATTATTTATTACAGATTGGATTAAAAAGGGTATTTATTATATTGGTGATATATTGAATGAGAATGGACAATTTTTGACATACGTAGATTTCTGTAACAAATTCAATTTGAAGCCGGTCTTTACACTATATTTTGGTATTATAAATATTGTAAAACAACTTGTTGATAGGTCATCAGAAACATTTGTATACATTTTACCTCATAGACCAGAGATAACGAGAACCATTATGAAAAACAAGAAAGGCGTTAAAGATTTTTATCAATTGTATATAAATAAGATTTATTGTAGACCTGTTAGCCAGCAGAAATGGGAATCAAAACTGAATTTAATATGTGATGAAAAATGGTGGGAAAACAAATACAAAATGATCTTTAAATTAACACAAGATGTAAAGATAAGATGGTTTAATTATAGAATTATTCATAGATTATTAGCAACGAACGAATATTTACATAAAATAGGTATAAAGGAATCAAGTGTTTGTGATTTTTGTAATGATGACACAGAAAACTTACAACATGTGTTTTGGGAATGTAATTTAATAAGACCAATTTGGGAGGGACTGTGTAATTGGGTGAATGAAGAATTAAATTTAAATATGTCTTTAACCTTAGAGGATGTTCTATTTGGAAGTGATATTGAGAAAGAATTTAATAATGTAATTAGTGTGTTCAAATCATTTATATACTATAGTAAGATAAAACAGACAATTCCATCTTTCAGCGGAGCAAAAATATACTTTTTAAATTACAAGAAAATTGATAAATTCATATTTAAAGGAAAATCAAAATTAGAAACTTTTAAGAAAAAATGGGGAGTTTTCCATAATTTATAAGATATACAGAAGCTCATCAATCTCTAAATCTCTTAACACTTATGCTATCAGTTCATCATACTTATCAATATTTTTAATCAAGACTTCATGTAGCTAGTATTATTAAATGAATAAGTGGTGTGAACATGTGAGTGTGAAAGGTGTCCTTGTCTTTGTTGCAAAAAAAACCCCCTCATATTATTATTATCAGTATATTACTATACATGTCATGTGAATGAATATGAGAACAAAAAAATAAAAAAAAAAAAAAATTGTGATACGGCAATTACGGATCAAACAACTGACGTAATTACCATAATTGGTCACTTAATACAAATGAATTGATCATATAGGTAACAATTAAGATAGATGCTGGTCGCATTGGACAGATGTCTGTTTAATAAAGAGGAATTATATAGCAAAAAACATTTGGAGGATATTAGACTGGTCGCTGAGGGCAGATGGACGCTTAATACGAGTGGTCGCATCTACAGTATTGACTGTATATCATATACATACATAAGTGCACCCACCTTTCTCTTTTCATGTTATGAATACATGTATATAATTTTGACTACAGGAATGATGGGATATGGTATGGCCAAGGCTGCCGTCCATCAGCTAACCAAGAGCTTAGCCAGCGAGGGAAGTGGACTACCAGCTAATGCTTCAGTATTGACACTATTACCGTAAGCATCTAACAGAAATCAAAAGATATAATGTATTCTTCTTATCAGTTAAAGTTTTTAAAAATATGTGAAGGAAGAACAATCTGTTGAATTCAAAATGAGTGTTGATTTTTTAGTTGGAAGAATTTGTACAAAGTGCATGTGATGTATGACTAGCTTTTGACATGATGGTTTTTTTACCTTGTGACCTTTACCTTGTAGTATGACCTTCCTTTGACCTTTGCCACAACTTTTGAATGGTAAGGGATAGGAGTTGATATTTCGCATGTGTATTCCTTGTAACAAGACCTTTCCATGGATACCAAAATATTTGACCTTGTGACCTTGACCTTGGAGTTTGACCATTTTACAATTTTTACTGACAAAGATGCTGATGGGGGCATTCATGTTTCACAACCACATGTTCTTTATTTATTATGACGTCATAGATATGTTTCGACGTCACAGTAGGGAATAATGTCAAATGTTGTGATGTGGGGTTTCGGGTTGTCTAAAATTCAAGTGCATTAATGTGAAAATCGTCTATTATGTTGATACATTAGTGATGCCAGAAAAAGGAATGTTTCCATGGTACAGTCAGCTCTAAGCTGTCACAAATGTAATTCTAGGCATTACCAAGGTTCATTTTAGATGAATTCTTCTTGTAGCAGTATAATTATTTATTTAAATATGGCAGGACCTAATTTATATACTTGTCATTTTAATGCCATCAATCTTTATTCCAGGGTAACACTTGACACTCCAATGAACAGGAAATTTATGGCACAAGCTGATTTTAGCACATGGACTTCTTTGGAATTTGTAGCAGAGTAAGTGATTGTCTTACCGTCAGTAATAAGGCCTTTGTGAAAGTTCTTCTGAGAGAGAGTGCACTTTTGTAAAATCTAACGAAGGTTTTATAACTGAATTATTTGTATCATTATACATCATCAAATTTGGAATCATGAGACAAAAAATAGGAATAGCAGAATTCATAATTTACTTCATATAAGTGTGATAGTGTAGATCCCTAAAGATTATGTCCATATACATAAACACAACAATGTACATGTATCTTCATAAAACTTAGGGACATTCACATTGAAATATTAAGAAATCGGCACTTGACACCTTTACCTCTCTGTGATTTATTAAAAAAAAATTGTACAAGTATTTTGAACTAATGTATGTAACATCCCGATTATTTTATGTTTACAGTCTTTTGATGAAATGGACAGGTGGTGCAGATTCCAGACCAGCTAACGGAAGTCTTGTGAAGATGGTTACCAAAGATAACGATACTAGCCTGGAGTATCTGTGAGTGAACCAGGATTATGCTTCACTGCCAAACGTAACCATATATAACACTACCATGACTTACAATAGCTGTAACATGTCAGTAGAACAGACATAAATATGAAATAATGATGCAATTTTCTCTTCTTTGTTTTGTTTTGTTTTGTTTTTTATTTCATGTATCAGCAGATCAAATTTGTTTGAGATTATTTTTAGACATTATTATGTGACCTTGTTGGATCATAGAATAATTCTGTATAATTATTCTATTTTGAAGATTTACATGCAAGTCAAGTGCTATTTTTAAAAGTTCTATCTTTAGAATAAAAACTATAGGATATACAAAGTATAAGATTGGTTGTGAGCCTTTTATTTTGAATGAAAGTACCATTACTTTATGAATCTCTCTTGAAATTGACTTATTTGGTAGTATACTCACGAACTCATTTATTGATTCAGATATTGAAAAACTAGGGGTTCCCTCCTGCTTTGCCGGTTGGGCCATACAAAATTAATGTTTAGTTTGACGGGCACTTTTTGAGAAAAAAAAGTGAGGGAGGCAGGTTTTTTTTTTTTTTTTTTTTTTTTTTTTTTTTTTTTTTTTTTTTGCAAACGTGAAATTTGATGAATGTAATTTATCTTTAACCAAATTTCTAATTCAAGTGTTTTTATGCTGAAAATACATTCAAACTTAAGTATAGTATGAAGTGGTAATGTTGAGTGCATTGATTAACAAGATAACCCAACGTCTTCCTGTAATATACTTATTGCATTTCCAAATCTGAAGTTTGCTAGATATTCTGTGATTTGGTCACACTTATTATATGTATCATATGACAGACGATGTCCTATGACTGACCAGTATGAATACATGTAATTTATGCTAAAAAGGATCACCAATCTCTAGCCGTTGCCCTGTGTAAGGTTAAAACTTCAAATGAAGTTAACATTTTGTGAACTACTTCTTTTAGTTGGAACTAAGTGAGTGAAAATCGTAATTGATGCTCAGTGCTTAGACCGAAAATTTGACCCTTGGCGTCGGCAAAAGAGTAGGGAAAATACAAAGAAACATGTCCAGGGATTGGGAAGGCCCATTCTGATAGAAAATGGCCCATAAAATTGGCAACTCGCTGCGCCCTGGTGCCATTATTCTACGGCGTCCATTTTTGTTTTTTAAATCTATCTAAAAGTTCTGTTCTCGTATTTACGTTGTAACGTAGATCTACACCAGGAGCAGTAATACAGAGATCGCAGCTTTCTGTACATGGCCAGTCAGAACTCTAAGGCACAAAATTCTTCTGTTCACTAACAATTGAAAGGTTCTTTGCTATTTTGATACAATATTGATTTTTCTCCGACATCTGCGCCTGAGATTTAAATCTCTAACGTCCACTTACGTATCTTAACTACGTTAAGGTACTTGTGTATGCGTTCGTCCGTAAAATTATCATGTCATTTTTTAAAAGTGGTCAGTCAATGGGTACAAATTGAAGTAATAAAATTTGTATAGAAATGTCTTCCCTAATATCAACAAAGCTGAAAAAGAAGCTGCCCATACGTGGACACGAAAAATTCAGGAAAGGTGGCTGAAAATTTGGTCTTGGCTGTTCTGTGATCCATGCAAAAAAATGTACTGTAAATTACATGTATTCATTGGATATGGTAAAATTGGGAATCTCGCGACAAAAAAAAAATGTGCTAACGTCTGATGCATAATGCATGCATATGCATAGCTTTTCGAAAATTGATAATTTTTGGAATGGTCCTTTTGTGAGGAAAGATGGCCCATTGTTTTTGAGAATGACCCATTGAAGTCCAAGTGGAAGGGGCCATCGTCCCATTGAGCAAGTTTGCCTTCCCGATCACTCCATGTCTGACAATTTAGTTTGAATTTTAACAACGATAACACAAGGGTACCCTGATCGATTCGTCATCCCTTTTCACTGTCGGACTTGAGCAAGTTGTCTGCAAATTTGAATTTCTATCCCTCGGAAATTTTGAAGTATCTGCGATGTGCTTAGGGTTTGATTGACCAGTTTATCCGAATCGAAATCAGGATCGTTTAGTATTTCTGCCCCTCCCCTCGATCCCGTCACCGGCGTTCCCGGGTGATCAATCTGACGTAAACTGTGAGTTCTAAACAAAAACATTTTCAAATTTCGAATAAATTAGATAATTTAACTAATAAAGAATAATGACAACACAACAAGAATTATCACAACAGAGTCAAGCATCATTTTACGTTACGTTACCTCGTCGTGATATGGAATATACGCATGGTCGCGATTACCGTACAAACAACAATTGAATACGGTAGCTCGGGTAAATAATACTATTTTATGTAAACAAGTATTGAGTTACAGCTTTACAATTTATATATTTAGTGAAGTAAAGAATATGTAAACAAACAATTTGTATTAGCACGACGATGTTCAATTGACTACTTTAAAATTATGGCAAAACACGCATAAAAATCGGAAATGCGGCGGGTTTTTAGGCAATGCGGCGGTGCCCGTCAAACGAAATCTTAATTTTTCTTGGCCTTGGGGGACTAATAATTTATTTTTTTTTTTGGGGGGGGGGGGGGGACTAATAATGATTCATATAATACATTTATACCTTTTGAAACTTTGACATGCAATTGAATATTATTGTCTAAATTTACAAAAGAAAGTTCGTCTTTTGTCTGTTTAATCATTTTGATTATTTTACCGAGTCTTTTCATCAGTATTATACATGTATATATACTGCTAAAATTAAGATAGAATCATGCATTTCATGAAACTTTCAGATGAATAAGTATGAAAGTATGGATACATGTATTTTTCTTCACCCATAGAAAAGCCAATACAAAAATAAGCCAAAATATTGCCTCCATTTTATTTTCAGTTGTTCTGAAAATTGAGAGAATATCAAAAATTCATAATTTTAGATACATGTACCAAGAAATTGCTGTTTACATATTTAAGGATCCTGCACCCTAATAGGGTACTTCCGGTTAAAATTTATGCACATTTTCATTGCACATTTTCATAATCTCCCGACAAATACCGATGATTTCATGATCGGGAATCTTCAGGATGACAGAGTAAATCATTGTATGAGAAGTGTTGTCTCTAACTTAAGCTAGAAAAGACTGTATAACATTCTTTTTGAAGAGAATGAAAAGTCTTTTCTCTGGTATTTATCATTGAAAATGCATTAGGGGTTGAATACCTTAAGAGAAATAAAACATCCTGATTGTAATGATGACTTGTAGTTTTTGATTAAGTTTGATAAATTTTTGAAAAGAGTTTTTTAAATTTCATAATTAGGGAATTTTCGAAAATATTTTGCTAGTCCTATGTAGTTTTTACAAATACTTTTTCATGTTTAAAGACAAAAATTATGTGAAGATATGAGTCACCTGACTATTCAAATCCAATTACCTATTTCTGTTCCTGTCCTGTTAATTTTAAAATAATGATTGTTAATTTATTAGCATCAATGATTTTTTATCATGCATCAATGATTTTTTAAAAATTGATCATGTATCAATGATCATGCATCAATGATTTTTAATTGATTGTTCACTCAATAGGCTGGAAGTTATTGGGAAATGTCACCGATTCTTAATTGTTTTGAGCAGTCTAATTTACATGAACTAGATTTTGACCTACATTTGCCAAATTGTTTAGGCAGCATTAAATCTAAGAAATTAGTCATATACATGTATAACATTCCAGAATTTTGAAATTATACATAGGACATATATATCATTTTGTTTCAGGTTCTTTTAAATTAAACATCCTTAAAGAAGCAAAATAACTTCTTAGTTTTATTCATAACATAGCTAGACAATGGAGATGAGAGCATCTATATCAGCACCTTTCCACATTGATTGAACAAAGTCATGCTTGAGAGAAAAAGATACCCATGAGTGTTAACTGGTGTGCCAGGGAAATAGAATATGAGCAACTATGTATATCAATGGTATAGATGCTGTTACACCTGAAATTTACTGTCTCATTTGCCCGATTTGCAAACCAAGGTAAACCTATGCATAAGATAGTGTATTTTATCCAGAAGTTCTTGGATAGCTATATACATGTATGTTGGATTCCCAATATTTGTCAAAGGAGAACTGCAATATGTACCAAACTTGTATTGTAGATGCATCTGTGGTATTAGCGATAGGTATATTTCCCTTTTGATGTACGTTTACCCTTGTTTGATATATGTTCATTTCATGTGTTCACTTAACATTTCGCTCCAAACCGGAAGTAGTTCATTTTCCATATGAGGATTAATCATTACCTGTGCGCCAAACAGGAAAGATGAATAATAAACATGCATGTCTACTACCGATTGTAATTTTACCAATTCTGAGTTTTACCGCTGTACCAAGGACGTATTTTGACGTCATAGTTAAGACAATATCTAAAAAGAACTATTGAACATTTGGTAAGTGACTTCATCTTTAACCAGGATGTTGAAGAAGTCGGACGTGTTTTTTACTTGAAGTTTGTTGTTCAACTAGAGGATCCTGCATAATTTGTGGTTACCGTAAATCTGGTTATTTTTGCTGTCGATTAATTTTTAGCTCTACTGGTCTCAGACCAGTCGAGCTTATGCGATACCCCGTCGTCCGGCGTCCGTCTGTCTGTCCGTCTGTCCGTCCGTCCGTCCGTAAACAATTCTTGTGCTCGCAACTCCTCTCAAACCATAGGTGATAGAAAGTTAATTCTTTTTGCATCCTACTTGGTATGTGGTCTAGTTGTGCACCTGACATTTAGTTTCAGCCCTTGACCCCCAGGGTCTTAGAAAATGGGCGTGGTTATGAAAATCTATGTAATCTTGTGCTCGCAACTCCTCTGACACTATAAATGATGGAGACTTAATTCTTTTTGCAATATGATAAGTCTGTGGTCTAGTTGTACACCTGATATTTTGTTTGAGCCCCTGACCCCCAGGGTCTTAGAAAATGGGTGTGGTCATTTTCTCCTATATAACTCTATGTAATCTTGTGCTCGCAACTCCTCTGACACTATAAATGATGGAGACTTAATTCTTTTTGCAATATGATGGGTCTGTGGTCTAGTTGTGCACCTGATATTTTGTTTGAGCCCCTGACACCCAGGGTCTTAGAAATGGGTGTGGTCATTTTCTCCTATATAACTCTATGTAATCTTGTGCTTGCAACTCCTCTGACACTATAAATGATAGAGACTTAATTCTTTTTGCAATATGATGGGTCTGTGGTCTTTTTGTGCACCTGATATTTTGTTTGAGCCCCTGACCCCCAGGGTCTTAGAAAATGTGTGTGGTCATTTTCTCTTATATAACTGATTGTAATCTTGTGCTCGCAACTCCTCTGACACTATAAATGATAGAGACTTAATTCTTTTTGCAATATGATGGGTCTGTGGTCTAGTTGTGCACCTGATATTTTGTTTGAGTCCCTGACCCCCAGGGTCTTAGAAATGGGTGTGGTCATTTTCTCCTATATAACTCTATGTAATCTTGTGCTCGCAACTCCTCTGACACTATAAATGATGGAGACTTAATTCTTTTTGCAATATGATAGGTCTGTGGTCTAGTTGTGCACCTGATATTTTGTTTGAGCCCCTGATCCCCAGGGTCTTAGAAAATGGGTGTGGTCATTTTCTCCTATATAACTCTATGTAATCTTGTGCTCGCAACTCCTCTGACACTATAAATGATAGAGACTTAATTCTTTTTGCAATATGATGGGTCTGTGGTCTAGTTGTGCACCTGATATTTTGTTTGAACCCCTGACCCCCAGGGTCTTAGAAATGGGTGTGGTTATTTTCTCCTATATAACTCTATGTAATATTGTGCTCGCAACTCCTCTGACACTATAAATGATAGAGACTTAATTCTTTTTGCAATATGATGGGTCTGTGGTCTAGTTGTGCACCTGATATTTTGTTTGAGCCCCTGACCCCCAGGGTCTTAGAAATGGGTGTGGTCATTTTCTCCTATATAACTCTATGTAATCTTGTGCTCGCAACTCCTCTGACACTATAAATGATAGAGACTTAATTCTTTTTGCAATTTGATGGGTCTGTGGTTTAGTTGTGCACCTGATATTTTGTTTGAGTCCATGACCCCCAGGGTCTTAGAAAATGGGTGTGGTCATTTTCTCCTATATAACTCTATGTAATCTTGTGCTCGCAACTCCTCTGACACTATAAATGATGGAGACTTAATTCTTTTTGCAACATGATGGGTCTGTGGTCTAGTTGTGCACCTGATATTTTGTTTGAGTCCCTGACCCCCAGGGTCTTAGAAATGGGTGTGGTCATTTTCTCCTATATAACTCTATGTAATCTTGTGCTCGCAACTCCTCTGACACTATAAATGATGGAGACTTAATTCTTTTTGCAACATGATGGGTCTGTGGTCTAGTTGTGCACCTGATATTTTGTTTGAGTCCCTGACCCCCAGGGTCTTAGAAATGGGTGTGGTCATTTTCTCCTATATAACTCTATGTAATCTTGTGCTCGCAACTCCTCTGACACTATAAATGAAAGAGACTTAATTCTTTTTGCAATATGATGGGTCTGTGGTCTAGTTGTGCACCTGATATTTTGTTTGAGTCCCTGACCCCCAGGGTCTTAGAAATGGGTGTGGTCATTTTCTCCTATATAACTCTATGTAACATAATCTTGTGCTTGCAACTCCTCTGACACTATGAATGATGGAGACTTAATTCTTTTTGCAATATGATGGGTCTGTGGTCTTTTTGTGCACCTGATATTTTGTTTGAGCCCCTGACCCCCAGGGTCTTAGAAAATGGGTGTGGTCATTTTTTTCTATATAACTCTATTTAATCTTGTGCTCGCAACTCCTCTGACACTATAAATGATGGAGACTTAATTCTTTTTGCAATATGATGGGTCTGTGGTCTAGTGTTGCACCTGATATTTTGTTTGAGCCCCTGACCCCCCAGGGTCTTAGAAAATGGGTGTGGTCATTTTCTCCTAAATAACTCCATGTGATGGAGACTTAATTCTTTTTGCAATATGATGGATCTGTGGTCTAGTTGTGTCATTGATAGTTCATTTGAGCTAGAAGCCTCTGGCCCCTAGCATCTTTTAAAATTGATGTGGCTTTCTTTTTTGAAATACTATATCTCGGATATTATAAATTATATGAGTGATTTTATAGTTGCAGTCTAATGGATATGTTGTTTTTTCGTGCTACTTATAATTTGTTTGAGCACCTGCTCCCTATGGTCTTTAAGAAAGGAAATTGATGTTTTAAAGAAAAAACAACCAGGAGAGCTACAGTCTCGTCAGAGACTTCTGGTTAGCAATGGATTCGCAAAAATATTTTTCTTAAAATAAATCCACTTGAATAAAATTATGCTTCCGATACATCAATTTAACAGATACGTACGCGTAATTTATTAATTACCGTTTTGACATTTGGTCTTTGGAGGGGGGGGGGGGCTTGCATATGTCTCATTCAGTGGCAAAAATCACTTGATCAAAAAAAAAAAAAAAAAAAAAAGCAACTCAAACTTAGCAAAAACATAGGGTATCACGAATGTTTGTCTATGCATTGCGTATAACAATACACATGTGAAATACAGGTATTCTACGCCGATCGCTGAATAGGTGTGAAAAATAAGCCAATAGACTTTGTTGCACTGAGGGAGTTAATTACTTCATAATGTAAGGAAACATTCTCTGGTTGAGGCTGAAATAATCTGCGATCCGTATACATTTTGGATTTGTGACATTTCAAAAGGTTATCTGCTCCGAATCGGAAAACATACTGCCAATAAAGATAATAAGATAGGAATTTCTGCCCGGCCAGGTTTTTTTTTTTCTTACGTTCGATTAAAACATGCAGCAATGTTGTACAGCAAATAAGCAAAGAACCATATGCGATAATTTTATATTTTGATCTCGATGGATTCGCAAAAATTAGAATCACAAAAATAAATTCATATGCTTTTTACTCAAAACCGCAAAAATAAATCGACGCAAAAATTTCCAGATTTACGGTATAGTGTTGTTTGTTTTGATTTTATTGACGAAATATATCTGGGTTGGGAGGGGGTGGTGCTATGTTCTGAGAGTTATTTCCTTTTTGATGTACGACTTTGCCCTACGTATGATATATTCATTTTATATGTTTATTTTTTAATTTACGTTTCACGCCCAACCGGAAGTAATTCCTTTTCCATGAGAAGAATTGTGCATTAATCATTACTGGTATTGATATGCTACTCATCAAACTGAAATATTTACACTTTATGTACATCCATCATTGCATATGGGTCTTTACAATGTATTATCATGCATTTGTGCCAATAAATATTGTCTATTGTCTATAAACGTACGTACAGACATTGTAGAACATTGATTTTCATCAAAGGAAATATATGTTTATTGATAAATGAAATGAACGAAAAATTAGAGTGGGCAATTTAAATGTTTTATCTAAATTCTGTCATCAAAAACCGTTGCTATGGCAATATTAGACTTTTTGCTTGTTTCATATTAACTTTAAAATTGATTTTATTCCTCATTAGAGTTTAGAGTTACAAATGTCAAAATTGTATGCATAGATAGATAAAACTTGACTCTTTCACCTAATAATTAACAATTAAAATGTTTAAGGTCATATCAATAACTTGATGTTCAAGGTAATTGCTATTTTGTGACTCAAATTTTGCAAAAAAATATGGCAATTTTATTTATTTATTTATTTTATTATTATTATTATTTTTTTTTTTTGGCAATCAATTTTAATGGAATTTTATTTGAATATTTTCATAGACCTGTCATATTTTTTATGAAAAATTTGAG
Source organism: Pinctada fucata (assembly GCA_028142955.1). Classification (NCBI taxonomy): domain Eukaryota; kingdom Metazoa; phylum Mollusca; class Bivalvia; order Pterioida; family Pteriidae; genus Pinctada; species Pinctada fucata. Next base: position 39,681,859 of record AP027105.1, on the reverse strand, counting down.
AATTTATCGAACTGTAGTAATTTGATTGGAAAATATTTTCTATCAAGAAACAAGAAAATTATCAAAATACCTTTGTTTGTGTAGTCGAAACGGTCGGCCCTATTCGGATTCGGATATCCGGATTAGGTTCCTACATTACAACTTTGACGAAGGAAAAAAAAAACACCAAATTTGCCAAAAGAATAAATTATGTAGACATTTTCTTCTTGTCAGGATGTGTCGAGCACTGAAAATATTGTAAAATGGCTTTGCTTTTCACATCAACACCAGCGTAAGCGATATTTTCGAAGTTTTTAATTGTACACACCCCCTTCCTTCCGAGAAGCCTCTGACACCCGAAAAGTTATACTTATCGTGACCAACACATTTTAAGCCTTTCGGAAAGTAATGCAGCAAATAATAGCGAGCGAAGCTCGCCCTTATGGTAACGCGTATACACTTACCTTAGTGAGAAAATATGCTGAATCAAAGAATAAGAATGTACTACTATGCTTTCAAAAACTTTCGTCCCCTCGCAGACAGAGTTACTGCGGAGATGCTGAATATTGCCATTTAATTTGTTTTTCGACTCCGAGTATACGTATATGTTATACTCAAGTTTTGTTTACAAGTTAAATTTATTGACATAATTTTTCATAAAACAGATTACGAAATAGCATCGACAACTCGGCGTAACCGCTGAATCTTTTTAGGCAAGCCGACATCTTCGTTTGAGTAATTTGTTTACTGTGCTTCTATGACGTCATTGACGTCATCGAGCCAAATTCTTAATGTCACTTTGACGTTGTAAGATTTTCCTTTAATGGACGTATTTTGCTTCACGTAAACGCTTCTAAAAAGGTTAATAAACCGGCCAAAGTATTCCCATGGGCGATTTTGTGTTCAATCCGGATGGCTTCACGTTATTAAGTTTCTCAATCCAGAACACTTCTCTGATTTTATGATGATATTTGGAGGCATCCGAACATTTCTCCAAAATTATAATTTTGATGTCCGATATTAAGTGGTTTTCTTTATTGAAATGTTATGAAATAGGCTTTGGAAGATTGTATCTGACATCGGCGAGATGGATTTTTTTCTTTTGGGCGATATGCAATGAGTTATTTATTTTCATTTAACCGTTTTATAACAAAATTAAAATGGCTTGAAATAAAAAAAATCACATGTAGGAAATACATGTATAACCAGGTCTGTTTATAAATCCTTGGTCTGACCAGTTCTAGCTGATCTCTTTAAACTAGATCGTTGATATAAAGTTTCAAAATCATACACCTTTTGTGTTTGCTCGTATTTTTCTGTAAATTTGACTGGGATCCCCCCCTTCAACCTAATCTAATATTTGCCGGTCAAGGCCAAAACAGGAATGTACAAAGAACCATATTTTAAGCCCCCCCCCCCCCCCCCCCTTAAAATGTTCATCTGCTGGTCTAGACCAATTTTACAAATGCCTCTGTGTTTCCACTCGCCTTATACTGCCTTTTTTTTTTTTTGGCAATCACCAAACAGAAAGTTTTGTAAGATAGGATAAACCGTCATAGTCTAAAATCATATTTATTTTCTCTCCGCTCGCACAAAAAGGCTTTGCCTTGATTCATATTATGAATCAAGGCAAATTTTTTTTTTGTGCGAGTGGAGAGAAAATAAATATGATTACTGGTGTCAAATCAGTAACCTAACGCGAACGATTTTAAAGGTTTATTCACGATAAATTCGTTGTTTTGTTAAATTGGGACATGAAACTTGGAACAAATAATGGTTTGCATATGTCTCAAATATTTATCAAATAATTTTCTAAAGTTTCAGACTTTCATCGTCTTTTATGTAGATCCTTTAACCACAAGATTTCCTGAATTTCGCAACTTTGCTAAAGCAGTAACCGAACAATCAAACATTAACCGGATGTGTTTTATTGATTGATTTTCTAAGTTGAAAAATCTGAAGTAACATCATTTTCAAAGACTGAATTGTAGAAAATCAATGAAAATTCCCATAAATATAGTTCTTACTGAAGGTTTTAGGAGGCTACCCTTTCCCAACCGTAACAGCTAATCTGAAACTATCATTGCTTCATAAATGATCAAAAACTGTGCACCAAGTCATCCTTTAATAAAAATATTGACACTTATTTTGATTTCTAGTGAAACTTTATAAGTTTCCTTAATTTTTGTCCAATTTTGTTAACAAAAATACGTACCCCTACACAGTAATCGTTTGGTTACTCCTTCCGTTTGTTCGGTTACTGCTTTGACACCAGTAAATCCAAAAAAAAAATCTTTCTTTTTTATATTTTCTTGCATTTTGTTTTTAGACTATGATGGTTTATCTTATTTTCTTATCTTACAATATTTGTGAAACTTTCTGTTTGATCATGTTGATGATTGCCTAAAAAGGTAGTTTAAGGGCGAGTGGAAACACAGAAGTATTCGATCTTTTGGTATTAGACCAGCAGATGAAAATTTTAGGGGGGAGGGGCTAAAATATGATTAAAACATTAGACATCTTTCTTTTTTATATGTTCTTGCATCTTAAGCAATGATCATGATGATAGTTTATCATATATTATACTTTGTGTTAGATAACTGCCAATCCCCCTCCCCCCTCCCCCCCCCCCCCCCCAAAAAAAAAGGGCAGCTGATATGGTTAGTGGAAACAGAAACATTCGTTCGTAGGCAGTGCTAAGCTATAAGTCATCTTTGCTTGAACTGGTCAAACCAAGGATTTATAAGACAGACTAGATTAAAAAAGAGATCGACCTAAGCTCATATATTTCCTACATGTGAATGTTTAATTTCAAGCTATTTAGATTTTGTAAGAAAAAGGTTAAATGAAAATAAATTACTCATTGCATATCGACCAAAAGAAAAAAAATCAAATTCAAGGAATTGTGGTTCCCTGCTTTTGGGTGTTTATCTTTATAGAAATGCTGAAGTTTTTAAATGTGGGTCAACCTTCAAGGACAAGGTCACAAGGTCAGAATGTTGTTACCAACAGAAAGGTCTTGTCACAAGGAATACACATGTGAAATGTGAAAACCCCATCACTTTCCGTTCAAAAGTTATGGTCAAGGTTAAAGTTTTGATAAGTAGGTCAAAGTCCAAGGTCAAGGTCACAAGGTCAAAAATTTTGGTATCCATGGGAAGGTCTTGTCACAAGGAATGCACATGTGAAATATCAAAGCTCTATAAACTCCATTAAAAAGTTATGGACAAGGTTAAAGCTTTTGAAAAGTATGTATAACTCCAAAGTCAAGGCAACAAGGTCAAAAATTTTGGTATCCATGGGAAGGTCTTGTCACAAGGAATACACATGTGTAATATGAAAGCCCTATCACTTTCCATTCAAAAGTTTTTAATAAGTAGGTCAAAGTCCAAGCACAAGGTCAAAAAGTTTGGTATCCATGGAAAGGTCTTGTCACAAGGAATACACATGTGAACTATCAAAGCCCTATCACTTACAATTCAAAAGTTATGCACAAGGTAAAAGTTTTTGTGACAGACGGATGGACGAACCGGTTTTAATGTCCCCACACTTTCATGAAAGCTGGGGACAGAAAATCCTATTCAGACTTCTGACAGTACATACTTGCCATTGTTCCGCCCGGGACAAAAATTGTCCCGCCTGGGACAAAAATTGTCCCGCATTTTCGACGGAAAAAATCTGTCCCGGCCAGGACACGGAAAATCCTGATTTTTTGACATTCCATAAAAAAAAAAAATGGCGTAATATTGATTATTCTGTGTTGATTTCAGTTGTTTTGCTTTTCTTCAACTTTCATTGTTTAGTTAAACGTTTCCAATTATCTACGCTATATACCCAATGTACAGTGATCAGCCGGTTATCGATCTATGTTTTGATAGTAATAGGTTGATAGGTTGATAAGAGGTCGGCTGTCATGAATGTAGGCTTTCTCTTATTTATTTTTCATTTTTTGCTCACAAAACAATTCGATCATTGAAATAAATAAAGCAATAGCAAAAGTTATACAATGTTCTATTGATACCATTTATGTAAGCCAAGATATGAATTAATTTTTATGAGAAGAAACAACGTGCTGTAAAACATATAAACAAGATTAAACAAAAAAGAAAAAAGAAGAAAACTCTTAGTGTAAATTTTGTGCTCGCAAGTTATACTAGTAGATGATGGTTACTTGATTCTTTTTGCAATATGATGGGTTTGTACTGTAGTTGTATTAACCTGATATTTTGTTTGAATTCCTTGCACCCAGGGACTTGGAAAACATATGTTGTCATATTACATGTATATATCATATATGAATTCACTTGTCAATGAGTGAATTTAAGGAAAAAAAAAACCAGGAGAGCTACATTCTCGTCAGAGCTAGACTTCTTGTTTTGTCATTAAAAGTTGTTCCAATTTATTGCTTAAGGTACAATTATTTGTTGGGGATGTAAATTTATGGATGAGGCTATCCACGAAAACCACGAAAATAGAGCCCCACGAAATATAATGATATCACAGTATTTATCATGGATAGGATGCATTGTTTTTTCAGTTTTCCAGAATTTTTCACAATTATGCAAATTTATTTATTCATGAAAAAATCATGTAACTATAATTTCCTTTCCAGAATAAAAAAGGCTGTTACACTGATTAATGAATTGGATTCCTCAAAATTTCCACTTATTCTTTCAAGAATATTACAAAAAATTCATCTGAAAGTGAGTATTTTATATCGCTAAATGCATATTTTTGAAATACATGTACGGTACATGTATATCATGTACATATATACACTGCTATCCATAAATAAGTATAAAAACAAAGAAATCATTATAAAATTTTTTCAAATTTTATTCAAGGTTTTCCATTCTAAACTTGCAAGATCCATAATAATTGACTTGACATATGGTAATTCAAAATTATCAATTATGATACAAAAATGTAATTATAGACTTTTTTCATCAGCACAATTTTTTTTTCCAAAATTTCCATTTTTATATAAAAAAGAATTAAAATTTTAAAAAATGCAAATATTTTGGTCAAGTTTGTTACAAAAGATTTCTATAAGGTTTATCTTCAGAATTATACAGCAATGGATTTGAAGCTGTGCATTTTCTAACAGCAACATGAACAGAAAAGGTGTATACTAATTATGGATGGCAGTGTATATTGGAATGTTGTTTAAGTATTTTATAAATCTGAGATGTTGCATAAAAATTGTAAGATTGTTACAGTAAAGTTTATATGATTGTAATTAATTATTCGGTCTTTTCGTTCCCTAAGTCTCATTTGGGACACTATCTGACGTAAAGTAATTGTGACGTCATCAAATTCTATGGGAACAAACATAAAATTCAGGGAAAACATTCTTCAAATATGACGTTTCTATAGGAATTTCATTACGTCATAATGCATTTACATCAGACACCGTCCCAAGGGGGAAAGTAACTCTGTATATATTGAAAAGACGGAATATGTTATGAACTTATGAATGTAACTGATATGTTTTAAATTCATTACGTTTATATCAATTAGTTGAAGAACTTGATTTATTTGACATTTTAATTACCAATCACAGTTTAATTCATTTATCTGAAATAAGATAAATTCCCTTAATCTTAACCAACAGAAAGAAGATTATATGATACACAATATGGAATTGTGAGTATTCATAAATAAATTTAATTTTTAGGATGAGAGAACATTTAGCGATGAAGAGGAGGAGAAGTTACAGAGTACATTAGGTTTATCAGCCGTAGACTTAGAACTGGTTATTCATACTCTGGAATTCTTCTTACAACAGGTTATTCATTCTTTATCAGAATTTATTTATTAAAAAATTTACCCTACCATGCAAATGTGCAATGTATATGATTCTAACAGTCATATTACCTTTAAATTCTTATTTATAAAAGAGATCAAATTATTTTGTATCATCTGTGACATGTATAAAAAGATAGATATGTACATATATGATGATTAAGTGAATAATAATGATAATAGGTGCAATTTAATATAAGTAATTAAACATATAGATATATTACTAAGGTCACTTAAAGGATAGCAGAATTTGGCTTCTATATAATTCATATAAGTTATATAATTTATAAGTCAGGTGACCTGTTTCAAGTGGGTCACATTTCCGCCTTGCATATGTACACAATCTTATCACTATCTATACTTCACAATCAGTAATAGAACAGTTTTAGTTGCATCGTGAAAAACTAAAAACAAAAAGAAACACTAAATTAATACAGTATTAGATTTTATTGAGCAAACATGCCAACATTCTAAATGATAATTTGCGTGTTTATTTAAAGATCGTACAAACAAACAGGTATAATAAGTAACTAAGCAAATTCATGTAATGTTAACCCAGAAAACTTTACCTGTTATATAGAGGCTTCTTGTATTGTACTATCAGTAAAAACAATAGGGAGAACCTGAAACTGACCACATTGAGAAAGTCACTTACCTCAATATAGAGGTGAAATAACCGTGAATACACAGTTTAAGGTGTATATTGATACATACATGTATATTTCTAATTACAGGCAGCCTATCACACAGCAAAACCAGGTGTTCTAGCACAGCAGTTGCAGCAATTAGAAATTGAAGATGATAAGGTATCTATATTTTAGTGTAAACAATGTTTCAGTAAGGATTGGATAAGAGGCATAGTCCTGATTCTAATCTCCTCTTTTAGTAGCATTATAAATACATGTATATATGAATTGTAGTACAAATTTACATGTATGGCAATTTTATAATGCTTGACCATAACTTCAATTTGTGATGCATCAAGAAAAATGTGTTCTTGTATTGAATGGAATACAACTCTTCTGCAGAATGAAGGAATTGAAATATTCGCTATGTATATTTCCATGTGCTGCCTGGTCATTTGGTAGAAAGTCCCAAAATGAAACTAGGAATAGTTTCCCTATAGACAGTACATGTTTATGTTACAATCTATTATATGTGTCATTAATTCTTAATCATATTAAGACTACATGTTAATTTTGTTTGTACATGTAGGTCAAGGTCATTGCTGAATCTTGGAAGTCCGGAGCAGCAGATGTAGTATTAAAACTCAGACAAAGAACACTTGCACCAAAACAGGTAGAGCATATTCTACAATGTGTCTTAAAAAGAAACAAAATATCAAATTAATCAATATTAAGATTATGAGTAAAAAGTCTTGCTGTATGATATTTAAAGAAAAGAACATCTTCAACAATATATTGTGACTTAATAATTTACAAGAAAAAATATTGAATTTTTAACGTTATAAAAAAGATACAAAATATCAAATTAATCAATTTAAAGATATGAATAAAAAGTCTTGCCGTATGATATTAAAAAAAAGAGAACATTTTCAACAATATATTGTGACTTAATAATTTACAAGAAAAAATATTGAATTTTTACAACATGATTTTCATTATTTTATTTCCTTTTTTTTATTGTAAAAAAGATTAGTATCAGTACTTTCATAATACACATTGCGTAGTGCATTTGTTCTTCATCCTGTGATGGGATTAACAATATGATTTGTATGTGAGATTTTAGTGCAGAAAATTAAATATTATGAACTTCATTTCATGTGACTCATTCTGTTGAAATAATAACTACATTAGAAAATTTGTTGTGTATTTTCAAATAATATACTGTAAGTGTACTTATTTTAGCGGGATTCATATTTTAATGTTGAGAGCCTATTAGAGACGTAGGCTCATTCAAGACTATGTTAAATATTTAATTTGAATGAGTCAAGAATATGCTATTAATATGTTGATTTGCTCCATTTTTCACTAAAATTTAGTTGAGCCATATTAAGTGTAGGTACAGTACAAAGGTTATTGGAAATGCAACTCAGGAAAGCCACTGAAATAAACCATAGCCAAGTAGATGACTACATTTGTGGTGCAAAAAAAACTCCCAAGTGGGCTGATCTTTAAGAGATGAAATTTATTTTGAAATTAATAGTCTCACAAGTTTGTCTGAAAAATGAAAGAGGGAAAATCAAAAGTACTACATGTATTTGAATGATATTTTCAATCCAAATTTTGACAGTTAGAGGACATAAACTGGCGTCTCAACCTTCAAATGGCACAAGCAACAAAAGCCAAAATGAAGATACCAAATGCAATGTTTGAACTAGCCATAAAAGACGAAAATGCAGAGGTATAACATAATAATCTTCTTGTATTCTTTGTCCATATCAGTTGTCCTACATGCTATACCATTGATGTCTGAGTCTCTCTATGACTAGAGTGGGGAGGGTCCCAGGGTATGAGAAAAATTAGGGGGTTTAAAAATCCTGTCATGATAATTGTTCCTTATACATTTTTGTATTACAAATGAAACTATTCTTAGTATGAAATAAAAGGATATGTCACTACAAACTATGGTATGAATATTTCATTGTAATTTTAACCAACTCTTCTATACATGTACCTTAGTCAGCCATTTACACAATGACGTAAGAAGTTCACTAACTACAATTGTTCTTTGCTTTATACACAAATTGTACTGTTTTATTATATTTTTTCAGAAAAAGAAGAAAATTAGATTTGAAATGACACATGATGAATTATACTCATTTTATAATCAAGTAAGTACTTATTCCATCTATATAATATCATATGTACTTTGTATATTCAAATACTGCAAATCAGTTGAAAATGTCACAGTGAAATTTTGTTAATTCCCTCTCAAAGGGGCAATTTTAAAATTTTATTTTAATTGGAGTAACCCTAACTATTTAGTGCTGACAATTTGTGCATAATTATGAGTGTTGAAAAAATAATGCTTTTAGATTTGGCAGATGTTTTCGATCTACAAAGTTAACCTAAAATTTTCATCCAACCAAAATTACATGATATACGGTAAGCATGACTGTGATGACTTCAAATGATAATCAAAGTAAGCTTGGTGAGAGGACAATCCCTATTATATATTGTCATGGTCAGTTCAAGGTCACAGCTGGTAATACATGTACTAGAAAATATGTGTTCATACTCTAGAGTTCAAAGATTACTTGCACATTATTACTTACATGTGTTTGCTCCTAATGCTCAGAGGACACATATCAAAGGGATCAAAAGTTAAGAACATGAAAGGTTTATATAGAAATTCCATTTCATAACAAGTGGATTGGATAAAAGATAAGCATGTAATTTCAAAGGACTAGGTGCGCTAACCCCCCAAATCGGCCCCATATTTTCGACGAAAAATTGCTTTTATTAAAGGAAAAGTTAATTACCGTTTATTGTGATGGAGAATTTGTGAGGAAATAATGCATAAAGATATTGAGCCCTCAAAATGCCATGTGTGTTATTTTCGTCATGACTTCAGAGGACTTCAATTTCACTGAAAAACGTGAAACAATTGTCATATTTTACTACCAACAATTCTTTAAAATTCAAGTGTGTGCAAGGCCTCACCAAAAATATTTTTTATGCAAATTGAAAGGTTGATCAGAAATCTATTTGTATGAATGTTATCCTGGTAAGGGCAGGCTTGCTTCTTAATTTCATAATTACGTATCAAAATTTCGCCCATTTATTGATATTTTAAACAATTTTGCCATTTTTTAGACATTTTGAATGTCTTAGTATTCAGTTAAGGGCTGTGGAATGAAAGCAATCTTTCCTTATTTCATTCACCATACATTTGATTTCTAATTATTTAATTAAAATGTCTGAGTGTTTCTAAAATCAGAGCCAAAATGGCAGGTTACCACACCTGCTCTTTTTGTGGCTACATGAAGGGATGACGTAATACTATTCATTGTTGCATTTACATTTTGCTTCTAAATGTACAAAATGTTAATGGTATAAATCCAGATATTTTATTTTAGGATAATGTATTGATTGTGCCTATTTTTCCTCATCACAAAGACTTGTGTTGGTTATAAATCTTTTTTACATGTCACCATTCTTTATTTTCAGTTGGAAACTATACAGAAGCAACTGGATAACTTGACATAGCTTAGAACTTTTTATGATTATCATCAGAATTACGACCAACTATTACTAAAATGTGAATTAATGTGAAAAAAAAAAAATCATAAACACTCTAAATGTTTTACCTATGTTGATGACAAATGTAATCAGCATTAATTTTGTAGTGGAAGTTTTGTAAATGTGTTTTTTGAAAGTACATGTATATTTTTTTCATGACCATATTTATAAATGTATCATCTACATGGATTTTGAAATACATGTATTCAAAGACATTATTTATCAGATTTTTACTATTTCACATGGAAGATATTGTTATTTGTAGAAAAGAAACTTTTTCTTCAATTTCACAATACATGTACTAATAAAGATTACATCAAATAATTGGTACTCCTAGTATATTTTGATTTTTGAGATTTTCTAATGCAGTTGATGCTGAATGTTGTAGGTAATATATCCCTTTTCAAGTCCAAAAGAACACTAATGGATGCACTTGATTGTAAAACTGAATTTATTTTACCTGCTCCATACTTAATGTCTGCCAGTCTTGTCTAGGTCATAATTCTTTTAAAGCCTTACCTAGATTTGAATGAAATTTCACAGAAGTGTTGATAAGGTCCAATGGTGTGCTATGATCTTGGCCCAAGGTAAAAAATCAAATTCAAGGAATTGTGGTCCCCCCGCTTTTGGGTGTTTGTCTTTAATAAAGAAATGCTTACAGACTCCAGACTCCTCTCCCCCCCCCCCCCCTATTTTTAAGTTTTCATGATATATCTCATGTACTACCAAAGTTCTAAATATCAAAATATTAAACTCCAAGAAAATGTCAAAGGTCCAAACTTTGCTACCAAGGCAAATGTCTTGTGAAAAGGAATGCACATTTGAAATATGAAAGTCCTATCATTTACCATCCAAAAGTTATGGTCGATGTTGAAGTTTTTAAATGTGAGTCAATCTCCAAGGATGAGATCACAAGGTCAGAATGTTGTTACTGATGGAAAGGTCCTTATCACAAGGAATACACATGTGAAATATGAAAGCCTAATCACGAAGCATTTTAAAAGTTATTGTCATGGTTAAAGTTTTTGAAAAGTAGGTCAAACTCCAAGGTCAAGGTCACAAGGTCAAAATTTTTGGTATCCATGGAAAGGTCTTGTCGCAATGAATACACATGTGAAATATGGAAGCCCTATCTCTTTCTATTCAAAAGTTATCATTAAGGGTAAAGGTTTTGAAAAGTAGGTCAAACTCCAAGGTCACAAGGTCAAATTTTTTGGTATCCATGGAAAGTTCTTGTCACAATGAATACACATATGAAATACGGAAGCCCTCTCGCTTTTCATTCAAAAGTAATGGGTCATGGTTAAAGTTTATAAAAACTCGAAGGTCAAGATCACAGTGTCAAACTTTTTGGTATCCAAAGAAAGGTCTTGTCACAAGGAATACAGATGTGAAATATAAAAGCCCTATCACCATTCAAAAGTTATGGACAAGGTTAAACATAGAATCTGCCTCTGAAAAGTCGAATCTTCAAAATCAAACTTTCGAAGGAATAGTTTAATAACTTGGTCGACATGTAAATCTAACTTCAGATAGGATGAATTATTCATGAAACGACTGGTATTCAGGTCAAAATGAGCATTTTCCCTTGAAAATGAATGGAGAACGGAAATTCTTTGTACAAAGGCCTATCTCAAATACACGAAATAATATTGATTGAAATTCATTTCTTTTATTTTCAATTTAAACGGTCATTCGTGTTTCTGAAGAAAAGATGTGTTCCTATGTGAAATCTGGTCTATCGCCAAATTTAGCGGCGACACTGCCATTAAGTCTCTCTTTAAAGAGTGTTTACTGGCACCTTTTACAATGGCGTAGCTCTGCCTGAAAAAGTGGAGGGGCACAACATTCAAAAATTTCTAACAAGCAAAAAAAAAAAAAAAAAAAAAAAAAAAAAAAAAAGGGGGGGGGGGGGGGGGGGGGGGGGGGGGAGGAGGAGATTTTAAAAAAGGGGGTTTTCATGTTCTGTATGCACAATTTTTAACATTTCTAGTGCAATTCTAAGTTTTAAGTACATGAATAAATGTCTGGCGAGCGGTAGCGATCCAGAAATTTTTTTAGGAAAATATTGACTTATCAGAAAATACTTTCTTTACCCTCTATCATTTACAAGTACTAATGTGATAATATTCTATGTAGTTTGAGTTAAATGTCTCCATGTACATTGATAAAGGAATATGTATAAAGGATGGATCAGAATAGCTAAATTGTTCAGAAAGTCGATAAAGAACTGGCGAGCGGTAGCGAGCCAAAGAAAAAAATTGAAAATAAACCGAAAAAATTATAGATTCATTGTACAAAATGTTGCTATTTTAAACAATGTTAATGCATCATAAAATTTTGTGATTGAAAAGTGGGGGGGGGGGGGGTCACAAACATGGTTGTGCCCCCCCCTCCTACTTTTTAAAGTGGGGGGGGGGGGGGGGGGGGGGGGGGGCATGTGCCCCCGCTGCCCCCCCCCCCCCACCTTCTCCTACGCCCTTGTTTTAACTCGCCGGAAAGAAAGTCCAGAGAACTAAAACTATATACGGGTCCTCGGCGCGGCGTCGTTATCGGTGTCATCCAAATACTTTAGCTAAATGGGGGTAAATACTTTGTGACGGAACCTTTCATTTGAGACCATGGCCTTTGTCCTATTGACCTTGACCTTACTTTAAAAAAAATATCTCTTCAACTATTGGGGATAGGGCTTTGATATTTTACTTGTAGATACTTTATGACGAAACCTTTTATTTTGACCTCGTGTTTTCACCTTGATCTTTGACATAATTTTGAA